>JAPSES010132395.1:0-15359 GCA_029822895.1 Maxillicosta whitleyi
AGATGAGTAAAGGACACGTACATTATTAGTCAGTATTTCAGCACCTGCACAGAGACAAAGACATGTTGACATATGCAATAAAATAATGAATAATATTAAATATTAAAATAACAACATGTTGTAAATGTACCTAGCAATAAAGCAGCTAAATAGTTGGACATCTGTCCCAAACCTCCAATGAGGAGGAAGATGAGGAACATGATCCATGAGTTGGAGAAGGCTTGTATGAAGCCAAATACTGTCTGAACTGCCATGGTTGCAAAAAGTACAGGTTTTCTTCCAAATCTAGGACAAAGAAAGGAATATTAAGTAAAATGTGAGAAAAAATGATTTGGTAAATACTTCTTCTGGTCTACTCTAACACATAATGCAACAATGTAGAGCCTACCACTAAGGAAACAGGCCAGATAATATAACATTTAACATAATAACCCCAGGATGCACATCTGAACTCACAAATAATTCTCTTTCACATAATCTAGACTCTCTTCGATTTTAAATAATGCATTCACTATCCCTAACTCATAATCTGTTCATGACATTCTCTTAATCATGGGGGGAAAAAAGTCTATTCAAAGGTTAGAATTATTATGACCTTTGGCCCTGAAATTCTAATCAGTTCATCACTGTGTGCAAATGCCACATTTGTGGTATTTACTTGATCTACTTTCAATAAACGGGAACTGTCAAGAAAGACTGGTTGAAAAGTTGTTTTGTTTTTTTTTTCAAACCAAAAAGGCTTGTTTCCTCAGTACCTGTCTGAAAGCACTCCAGCGAAGAAGGATCCCAAAATAACTCCGACATTGAACACTGTGATGGTGAATGGCTGTTTCCACTCCTCACTGCAAACCAGGTCAAACTGAAATACAAACACATTAATAAGTGAAAAACTGACCAAGAATGATCTATTCTAATAAACGTTTTCTCATTTAACATATTAATAATTCACATCACATTTGTATAAGTAGAAACACATATGACATCTTACACATATTTGCAGCAAATCTAGAAGCGTTAATTTACTAGAGTTGAGTTGGTGAAAATTGAAGTGTAGTGTCGAAGAAGTCTGTGGACGGAGCTCATTCCACACTTGCATTCAACACAGTCTAGTCAAGTGTTTGAGCAGAAACAGTCGTACACTAGAGGTTCCAGAGAGGAAAACGTACATGGACAGTAATTTCTGTACTAAAGGCTTTTTTTTTTTTTTTTTTTAACAAAATATGATTTCTTGTAATAACATCACCTCTCCACCACAGTGACATGTAAATTAAGCTAAAGTCATGTAAACTAAGGCAAAGTCGTGTAAACTAAATTAAAGTCATGTAAACTAAGGCAAAGTCGTGTAAACTAAGGTAAAGTCATGTAAATTAAACTAAACTCATGTAAACTAAGGTAAAGTCATGTAAACTAAGGTAAAGTCATGTAAACTAAGGTAAGGTCATGTAAACTAAAGTAAAGTCATGTAAACTAAAGTCATGTAAACTAAATTAAAGTCATGTAAACTAAGGTAAAGTCACGTAAACTAAAGTAAAGTCATGTAAACTAAGGTAAAGTCACGTAAACTAAAGTAAAGTCATGTAAACTAAAGTAAAGTCATGTAAACTAAAGTAAAGTCATGTAAACTAAGGTAAAGTCATGTAAACTAAAGCAAACTCATGTAAACTAAGGTCATGTAAACTAAGGTAAAGTCACATACACTAAAGTAAAGTCATGTAAATTAAAGTAAACTCATGTAAACTAAGGTAAGGTCATGTAAACTAAAGTAAAGTCATGTAAACTAAAGTAAAGTCATGTAAACTAAGGTAAAGTCACGTAAACTAAGGTAAAGTCACGTAAACTAAGGTAAAGTCATGTAAACTAAAGTGAAGTCATGTAAACTAAGGTAAAGTCACGTAAACTAAAGTAAAGTCATGTAAACTAAAGTAAAGTCACGTAAACTAAGGTAAAGTCACCTAAACTAAGGTAAAGTCATGTAAACTAAAGTAAAGTCACGTAAACTAAAGTAAAGTCATGTAAACTAAAGTAAAGTCATGTAACCTAAGGTAAAGTCATGTAAACTAAGGTAAAGTCATGTAAATTAAAGTAAACTCATGTAAACTAAGGTCATGTAAACTAAGGCAAGGTCATGTAAACTAAGGTAAAGTCAAGCACAGCAGAAGACACGCTATGTGGTGTTAATTTTCCAGAGTTGAACTGTAAGTGTTGAATTATTTAAAATGGGTGCAGTCAATTGTAATAAATAAATAAAGGAACCAGTGTCGATAACAAAGGCAGAAAGAAAACTTAAGGCAGACTATCTATTTAGTCTGAGGTTTAATGCTACTGTGTCCTGTTACTTTTTAAAAATGTATTAATTAATGTACTTATATTCACTACTTTTATGAACATATATTTACTACTGTTGTCATGTTTCTCATTCTTTATGTTTATTGTACACCTGTGCATCACACTGTCTTTGCCTATATCCATCTATATCCATCTATATCCATCTATTGAGGTGTGATTGCTATAAGTCATCAACAGATGCATCAATCTTTATGAAATTAAGGATGGGATGGGGAATGAAAGTATTCTCTCTGATGTCAGAATCGCAACCTATCTACTTCCCCACCACTCACCTACTACACTGCTGTTCTATATGACCTACATCTATATCCCAGTGGTGTTTTGTCTTATGTTCTGAAGTAAAACGTGTGTGAAACCCAGGAGTTCAGGAGCCTATACAGTGTAATGGGTGAACAGGACAGAAGATCATTAACTGTGATATTTACATTGGGTTACTCATCTGCTTTATGTCATTCTAGTACAGTACAGGGTTGATCTACGTAACACCAATGCGAGAAAAAAAAAAAAAAAAAAAAAAAAAGGTAAAAACCCTTGACAAGAAACAAAAAACCAAAAAATATCAACCTTGGTGCTGTGTGCAAAAATGAAATAGACTGAAGCTAGAAACTTATTTGGTCTAGCCCTTGAATTATCAAAGTTTATTACGTTAAGCAATCCTTTTTATATTAATCATAAAAAAAACATTAGTAGGTTCTCTTACAGTACACAAATTTTTATCCAAAAAAAGGAAATACAACATGAAAGAAGAAAACAATATATATATGTGTATGCATACACTACAGGTATATAATACCACACGTAGAAATCGTTTCTATACCTTTTTCTCGTTTTATCTTTAAACATTTTTTTGAATGCATGAATGGAACTACACATTCAGAATTCCTTGTCTCTACAATTCCACAAATGTACACCTTTCACAGAAAAACTGTTTTGTTTGCCATTTCTTCTTGCCCTCGTCTTTTTAAATATATCTGTGTTCCTAATTTATGATGAGCCTTAAAGAGGATCAACAGGGTTTGGTAGTTCACGATGTCCCAGAATTTGAGTGTATTCAGATTTATGAATAAAGCATTGATTGTCTTGTCATAATCTGCTGTTTTAATGAATTTTGCAGAATAAAAATTGGATTGAGGTTAGTTTTGTAAGTGTTTCCCCACACTTCTACACAATATGTCAAGTGGAACTATAAGAGAACAATATATAGCGAACAATATAGCAAATAACGTGAGATCTAGTTAAAAAATTCTTTGTGTCACGTCTGCTCCCAGTCTGTAGTCTTTGTCTTGCGTCTTCATGTTTTATTTTGTAATTCCCCTCATGTGTCATATTGTGTATCTTTACTTCCTGTTCCCCATTTCTCTCCACCTGTGTCTTTTCCACAATTATCCCTGATGCCGCTCACCTGTTCCTTGTTGTCTCTCCTCCTCCTCCTCGTGTATATAAACCCTCTCTTGTCTTTGTCTCATTGTTGGTTCTTGTCCGGTTGTACTTCCCGAGTAAGTGTTTCTTTAGTCTATGGCCCATTCTGAAACCACTCCCTACTCACGTCCACTTCAATACGATTGTGTGACAAATGTTTCACACGCGCACAGGCTGGACTCTAAGCAAATCAGCCCCAAAGGCAGAGCCAGAATTATGTGGGCGGAGCCGCTAACTGAAAGGTATAAACTTTCTACCTACATACTAAAATACACCTTCTGGTACCCTTAAAATTGACTTTTTTCCCCTCAAATTTAAAAAAGCTCCACATCGCACTTTTTTTTTTTTGGTAAATAAACTTTTTGTTTGAAGTCTCTGCATTTGGGTTCACATTCCCAGTACCAGTTCTGACACTTTGCATTCATACTGTATACTATGGCAATAGTTTTAGACAGTTTTTTGACATGATTAATGTGGGATTTCCAATTAAATTTGTGATCAATTAATACCCCAAGGAATTTATATTCAAACACTCTTTCAATAATCACATTATTGATCCTAATTGAAGCCAGTATGGGTTTTTCGATTTCCAAATACAAGTTTTTGTTTTTGTAAAATAATTTGTTGGCATCAAACTACTTCTTCAGTATGTTTAGTTCCTATTTTAGTGTTCTCAGGAGCTGATCCAAATCTCTTCCATGGCAAAACAAACAGGTGTCATCAGTAAAGAAGACATACGACATTAATCAGAAAATCATTAATATATAAAATAAAAACCTTGGGCCCTAAAACAGATCCTTGAGGAACTCCATATTTTAGTTTCAATGAATCAGATTTAGCATTTTGTATTTGTATATATTGGTAACGATTTTGTACCTTTTTAATCAAGAATAAGCAGTCGCTCTTGCTACTATAACATTCCAATTTCTTCATTAACTGTTCATGGTCAACAGTATCAAACAATTTTCTAAGACCTTTTTAATTTTAAGTTTATTTCAGACACAAACATGAGCATCATTGAGGTAGAATCCACATTGTTGGTTATACAATAGGTTATGCATCTCATTCTGGGTTTTTTGTTTTTTTTCCCATTTTCCTCAACATGTCTGTTAAAATGGAATGGAGATTGTTTTGCATAGCATCTCCAGTATTCAGTATTCCACAAACATTTACACAGAAGGCATCGAATTCATTGGCTGTGGCGACTGCTTGGTTTATGATACCACCGTTGTCTTTTACAAAGTAATTGGGAGTTTCAGTTTTCCCCGCACCATTTTAATTACCTTGTTTAACACTTTCCATATTTCCTGGGTATTACTTCTATGGAGTTCCAGTCATTTATGATAATGCTTTTTTTTTTGTTCTTCCTCATGATAATTATTAATTTATTTTCATACATTTTATATTTGTTTTCAGCTTCTCTAGTTCTTAGTTTTAGAAATCTTCTATATAGGACATTTTTCTTTTTTTTGCATGTATTTTCTATCCCTCTTGTTATCCATGGTTTGTCCACAAGATAATATTTCCATGTTCGTTTACTTAGTGAGCAGTGTTTGTCATAGGACAACATTAGTGTGAACAAAAACACATCATAGCCCTTGTTGGATTACTATCCTCATAAACCTTCATCCATGTTTGATGATTTAGCTCTAGGTTTAAGCCAGCAGTGGCTTGTAATGATCTGTGTCTAATAAAGTTACATGTATTTGTCAATTCCATATCCTTTCTTTTCTTTTCATGTTAGCTTATATTAGCTAAAAAGCACCATAGCTGTACATTTTAGCTGTTACTAGCAACTACATGTAATGTACCCGTGGACATCTGCGGGTAACCCGCGAGGCGGGCGGATTGGGTAGCAGTTTTGTTTTACTAGTTATTGCAGGTGCGGGTGGGGCGGGTCAAAATTACCCAACATCTGCAATTTTCACAACTAACTTACCGAAATATAAGCGCAATCACTGGCGCCATTTAAGCCTACATACAATCAGGAGCAACGCCAGCGCATGCTGGGGGATGGAGGAGTGCTCAGTTTTCCCCTTTCACAGTGCACAGTCCGGAGTGCGTTCTATTGGCGGTAATCAGCCTCCAGGTGCAGCTCTATGTTTTTAAGTGCACATCATATATAAATGCAGGAATTATGTGCTTGCCCTAGATGGGAACAGGTCTGAAACAGTAAATACATGGGGAATTTCATATTTTGTGGCTGTAAAAAATAAATTGCGACCCATAGCTCCATGGTCCAATATTTGTTTGTTTTATGTAGCCTACTTACGTGCATATTAATAATAATAATAACTTCGTTTGTTTTTCTTGCGGGTCGATTTGGAATTCCTCACTGGTTGGGTGTGGCGGATTATAACATTTCATGGGTTGGGTTGGGGCGGGTGTGAAATAATAATCATAATTATAATAATAATCACTATTAGTCAGGTAATGTTTTGTGTGATCTTCAAATTTCATTCATGCAGAAGACTTTTTTGACAAAGCATCAAGGATTCTATGACTTGACAGTTTGTTTAGTGTATAATATGGTCAATGAAATAAGGTAGGCTACATAAAACTATACAGGTATGTGTGTGTGATGTGCAGGCTGACATTCCTAATTCTTCTTGCAAGTTTTTACATGTTCAGACTGTAATTAGCAACATCACTCACCAGCCTTAGATTATGTCATGGTAGCTGGTGCTAAATTCAGCTCTTAAATACTCTGACTCTTCAAACCTTGTACAAACATGTCATAAATATGGATTCCTCTAAGCAGAGCCAGCTCTAGCCATTTTGACATTCTAGGCTTCTTCTCAAACAACCCGCACTTATATATACAATGAATTAAATAATTGATATAAACATTCTTACAGTACAGGTTCTGTGCATTGCTACATAATATGAATTAAAAATAAGTCCAAGGGATAGGGTGTTTTCTCAGTAGCATTTTCTTTGCACATTTTTCTAGATGGTGCCTAGAAAATGACATAGTCTTTATTGATAATTGGCATGCATTTTGAAAAAACTGGGTCCGACATGTTTGTGCATGATTGGGAGGGAGAAGGCTCTTGCTGACCAAGCGATGTCAAAGTCAAAATGCGCCCCCTCGTGTCCAGCTGTTATGGCTATATGTGGAATTTGCATATTAGGTTAAATATTTAGTTTCACGCTAAATATTTAGGGCCAACATTTAGATTTAGATTTAACATTTAGATATAACATTTACATATAACATTTAATTTTAACATTTATATTTAACTTTTAGAATTAACATTTAGCATTTAAACAAACATTTAATATTTGGATTTAACTATTTAAAATATCTTTAAGTTGACAGATATTCTTAAAAATTGTGCAAAAATGTGAGTTGAAAAAATTCACACTCGGTTTTCAAACATGGTTTAAACAAACGGTGCCCCATAGCCTGGCCTGCGAGTAAGGTTGTGGTAGCACATGTCTAGTTTATAGCCACTGTTAGTCGCTGCTCAGTTAGCGCCATTACTTCCGAACAGCCAGTGGTTCCACTGAGTAGCCAGCGTGGGAGCAACGCAACCCGGATAGCGCCCTGGTAACCTGGACAGTCAGTGGTTCCTCTGGTTACGAGGGAGCAACGCCAGTAGCTGTTTTACAGTGGCCATTGGGTGTAGCGTGCACCAAGTTTTCTGGCGTTTCATTTAAGAAGACGGCAACTACGGTACCGTGAGTAAAGGTCAATTTCTTGGAAAGAAACGGACAGTGCACAGGCCTGCAACTTTTTTGTGTGGGGGGTATTTTGTTTTGACAGCTTTTTTTTTTGTTACATGTGCATGTGTTTTAGATATGTACATACAATTGAGTGTGGCCACACGATGTTTGCTGTGTTATATGCATAATGATTATTGCACCCTGCATGACTAAAGTGTATTTTCTTTTCTTATTGGTTACTTAGGACACTGTACTGGTGACATTTAGTATTATTAGCCTATTTGTTGTGCTTACTTACCGCTGTTTAATTTTGATGTGGGTCAATCTAGTCATATGAGAACAGCCAGTACATGTCGTGGTGACGCAGCAAAAGTGTTCATTTATGTGTATAATTAACTTAATTAGTACAAGGTGTATGTTTTGTGTGTTTTTGAACAAATAAATGTTTCTTTCATATAACTGGAAGTTAAGACCACTCACTGAATAACAATAAGAATTAGCCTAAACAGGTAACTACGGTTTGAACCCAATTATAGCCTTAGTATCATTGGACATGAGTCGAGCTACAGATATATATGCAGTAAATGAACGCAGAAAAAAAAGTGAGAAAAAAATGAGAGTTAATATTGAGATCTTTAAATTGCGTTCACAACCTGTTAAGACTCTGACACTCTCTCACCTCTGAGACAATGGTGGACTGGTAGATGTTTGTGCTGTAATTCCATCCATCCACACAGCTCTCCTGCTCCAGATCAGTGAGGTTTACGTCTCTACCAGGGACATATCCCTGAGCAGACAGATTTCTGACCACATCCAGCCTGTACCTGCTGCATCTGCTCAGCTCCTGCCTCCCATTTACCACCTTAACAATCACAGAGATGCAAAGTTTGCAAATTTCCATTGTGTCACCTGTGTTGCATCCATACAATGGCTGGAAATGCTAAAAGCACAAGTTATTATGTTATTGGAAATATGGCCATATAGAGTCATATTACATGATGTAATATTTTGGGACAGCTTTAACAATCACAGAGATGTAAAGTTCGATTCAATTCAAATCAAACATTAAAACACAATTGTATCATGTCTCATCTGTCATTCGTTCACCTGTACTGGTATCGCTGCTTTGAGCCAGTCTTCAGTGAGGTTGATGTCAGGTACAAAACAGTGATGAGGGGGTATATCAGCCACAAAAACAAGGTTGAAAGTACCAGATCCATTGGGCATAATGCTGGCACAAAGGAGGAAGAAGACCATCTGCTGAAAACGTCCCCACTGTCCCAGAAAAGCTGTAGCCTCACCATACTCCTTCATTGTCGGACGCTCTGTGTTGTCCGTCTACAGTTTAGATTTTCTGAGTCACATTTCATGAGTAACAGGTTTGGCTGCCTGCCAGCAACACCCTTGTTTTTTTTCTTCAGTCTTAGACTAAAACTGTTGTATCATGAAGGGTGTTTGTCTGTCAGGGCAGATTATTATTATTATTATTATTATTTTATTTTTTCAGCCTTTGATGCATGAATTCTGAGAACCATAGTCAAAATTTTTAAATTCTTATTTTGACATGAAAAAAAAAATAATGTGATGGGAATTTTTTAAATGAACTTATTTTTTATGGAGTTACAAAAATATCCTTTCAGCTGGAAATTAATTTTCGAAGCAAAGAAGCTTGTATTTAAAATGTAATATCGAAGAGTGATATACAATGTTAAAACTGTTATCTAAAAACCAGTGGCAGGCCGTGCATAGGCCTTCTTCAGTAGTGCTCTATCTGAATCAATCCACCCCTCAATAACAATTTTATAGCCATAAAAAACACCTTATTAAGCAGAAATCAGAGGCAATTTCTCTTCAGACTGCAAGGGAAGCTCAGCTTCCCCTAAAATGTCAAAAATATGTACAGTTGTGTTAACATTTCATTTAGTTTAGTTTATTTCAGTTTATATCAGATAAAAACAATACTAAACATAGGGGGAATAGTAATACTTATCAACAAGACAAACAATAACAAAAAAACAAATAAGGAAGTTTCTTTAGGCTTTTCCCTTCATGGGTCAACACAGTGAATCACATTCACATGTTTATTTAACACAGGTTTTTACATCGGATGCCCTTCCTGACACAACCCTCTGTATTTATCTGGGCTTGGGACTGGCTCAATGAGACACTGCCCCCTTGTGGCTACAGGTATAGGTGTATTAGTGTGGGCTCACCTGAGGATTGAACTGGCCATCTTCTGCACCAAAGTCAGAAGTGTAAACCATTAAGCTACCCAGTCACTTATAACAACACAAAAATAAATAAAATGAACCCCAACCCCCCCCCCCCCCCCCAATTTCAAGTAACTGTTACTGTATAATCATTTACTATTCAACACTAGCTTTTGGTCACTGTATCTATAAACACTCATGTAAACATTTACACCCATATCCATACAGTCCCTACAACAGAATAACCTGTAACGTAACCTACATAACCTAACATAACCTGTAATGTTCACACCCTTCCCTGAGCCAGATATTGTGGGAAAAAACATTTCTTTGTACATTTTTCTGAATTTTTTAATATTTGGAGACTGCCTGAGGTCAATGTCCAACCCATTCCAAAGCTTGACCTCACACACAAATACACACATATTTTTCCTACTTGTCCTGACTGCTGGGACTTTAGGGAGGTTATAGCCCCCCTGTCTATGACCAAATAGTTTTTGTATATTGGCTGGTAGTTGAATTTTATTAGCTTTATATATAAATTGAGCTGTATGAAAATTTACCAAATCATCTGCATAAGGAATAGGAAGAGGAATAACAAATGAGCATGATCCAGATAACTGACTTTGTGTAATACTCTGACTGCACACTTTTGTAAAGAGGGGATGTAGAGTAGTTTTGTAGTTATTTCCCCATAATCTTATTCAGTGGCATTTCTATATGTAAAAAAATTGGTGGGGCAAGAATGAATTTCAGGTCTGGTGGAAGGCAAACACACACACACACACACACACACACACACACACACACACACACACACACAGGATCCACTATTTTACCTTACAAGCTTAGTTACCAATCAGCATTATCTTATATACACATATACTCCCTGTACACTTCGTACGTACAGTCTAACAGTTCATTTTGTACAGTACTGGATGTCCCTCTGAATATGGGCTGAGCATCATAATGCCTTTGAGCCTTGAATTGCCCTTGCACATAGTCTCAAAAATACATCGGAATATTCCCGGATTCAGCGAGTCAGCCGACGTCGCATCCCCGCAGTGTTGTTTCACATTTTCCACACAGTTCGATGCAATGATCCGTCTTAGGACGTACCCGTTTTCCTCCTTCTGTCTGTTATGCTGTTCAATTGAGCGCTCGTATGTCGTGTCAATCTGTGCAGCAACGTTTACCCTCCCAAGTAAACCCAACTCCACAGCATTGTCCAGATGACTCGTGCTTTGTGATCCTCTCAGAAAGATGTTTTAAATCTTTGTACTCCGTCCTGGGCCAAGTTCCATCTCCAGACATGGAAAACAGAATAGCGCCTTTTTTGTGTGCTAGCCGTTAGCCACTTTTTCCTTGAGAACCACTCCACGTTAAATCCACGACTGTTTTTTCGGTTTGGGTGAAAATTATATCCCGAGGTTGGTGAGCAACAAGACGTTTCACCTCTACCTTCTCTTCCAAAGTTAGCGTTTCAAATTTGCGCTCTAGTAAATACTCGACTTCATTCACACCCATTTTTAATTTAAAGCTGTCATGCAAATATGTCATCCTCTTAATCTCGACTGCTGTGCACTGTCATTTTACCTAGGTAATTTTACCTATGAACTGACGCTCTAAGTAGGGCTTGGAGCTGCGAGCCCCAAATGTCAACAAATTTGTGCCATCTCCAACGAATACAGTCACACCGTGAGCATGCGCACTTGTATATTCCCGCGTGCAATTGACATTGTATTGTGTGAGCAGGGCTAGCCCCATTCATGTGGAGATAGATCCGGAGAATGGTCTGAAGTAGCGTCATAGAAACCAATCAACATAAACTTTAATCCAAACACAAATTATATGCAATTTAGGGAGATTTTAAACTTACAGCCAATACATTTTAATGGACATCAAGCTTATGTTTGATCATTAATAATGTAATTTGCCTGCAGCCCTTTCTGGTGACGCCTCTAATGACCAGTCGCCACTGATCTTATTCTATAAGTTAAGTGTGGCAGAACCAGACAACAGTACAATATATGAAGTGCCTTGTAATCCATTAACTACAAAAGCATTAAAACATGCTCATTTTGAAGGCAAGGTCATATTTTTTGCATTATATTATCAAAGTGGACTTTCTACATTTCTTCTGGTTTCTTTACTATTGATGCAAGGACACTTCAACCTATGAGAGAGAGAGAGAAAGAGAGTGAAGGCAAAATCTTTATCTTAGTGTACAGAAGTAGCAGAACTAGCATAAAAATTATTATGCTATACTATACTAAATCATAAGAGGCAATCCAAGCACATGCAGATTTTACCTATTGCACCTTTAATTATCACTTTCTATTTCAAAAGTTGCAAAAATGTTATAGTTGTTTTGATGGAAAAAAAAAATACTAGAACTGAAGAAGCCTTGCTAATAGCTATATTTCTTACATTTTTACTGTAGGCATCTGTTCAATAGTGTCAGGGAGGGGTCGTCCAAAAGTTTCTGGAAGTAAGCATGCAACAGTGGCAGAGACTACAGCCATGGATCCAAGGGTAATATGAGGTAGATACTTCATGAATACACCTAAAAAGGGGAAGAACAGTGATGTATTTTAGAGGAAATGAAGGAAACATGTCAATATTCAGCACTATGTGCCTGACTCAAAAAAAAATTATAATAAAATAAATCCAGGTTACTTACTCAATTGCAGCACTAGTGGTCCTATTAAGTTGCCCATTCTCGCAACTGTATTACCAGTCCCAGATGCTGTGTTCCTGAGTATTGTTGGGTAAAGTTCTGATGTGTAGACGAACATCAAGACGGTACCACTGGTAAATGCATACTTCCCCAGAAGCTCCAGGATAACATTTAGAATCGGTAAACCTGAAGATCAAACAATATGAAATAGTATCATATCACACACAGTTTTCTTTTGACACCTTTACCAATTAAAATAATAATAATAATCCATCCATCCATCTTCTACTGCTTATCTGGGTCGGGTCACGGGGGTAGGTGCCTAAGCAGGGAGTCCCAGACTTCCCTCTCCCTGGCCAGTTCGTCCAGCTTAACCGGCGGGATGCCGAGGCGTTCCCAGGCCAGCCAAGAGACATAGTCTCTCCAGCGTGTCCTGGGTCTTCCCTGGGGCCTCCTGCCAATGGGACGTGCCCTGAACACCTCACCAGGGAGGCGTCCAGGAGGCATCCTGATCAGATGCCCAAACCACCTCATCTGGCTCCTCTCAATGTGAAGGAGCAGCGGTTCTACTTTGAGCCCCTCCCGGATGACCGAGCTTCTCACCCTATCTCTAAGGGAGAGCCCAGACACCCTGCGGAGAAAGCTCATTTCGGCCGCTTGTATTCGCGGTCTCATTCTTTCGGTCACTACCCAAAGCTCATGACCATAGGTGAGGGTAGGAACGTAGATCGACTGGTATACAGAGAGCTTCACCTTTCGGCTCAGCTCCCTCTTCTTGATGACAGACCGGTGCAGAGCCCGCATACTGTTGACGCTGCACCAATCCGCCCGTCAATCTCCCGCTTCATCCTTCCCTCACTCGTGAACGAGACCCAGAGATACTTGAACTCCTCCACTTGGGGCAATATCTCCTCCCCGACCTGGAGGGTGCAATCCACCCTTTTCCAGTTGCTGCTGTGAACCGTCCCAGGGAGAGCCGGAGGTCGTGGCCCGATGAATCCAACTAGACTACGTCATCTGCAAATAGCAGACCCAATCCTGAGGTCACTGAACCGGATCCCCTCAACGTCCTGGCTGTGCCTAAAAATTCTGTCCATAAAAGTTACGAACAGAACTGGTGACTAAGGGCAACCCTGGCGGTGTCCAACTCTCACCAGAAATGAGTCTGACTTATTGCCAGAGATGCAAACCAAGCCTAGCACCAGTCATACAGGCACTGGACAGCCCATATCAGGGAATCCGGTACCCCGTACCATCCAAATCCACAAAACATGTGTAGACTGGTTGGGCAAACTCCCATGCACCCTCAAAGATCCTGCTTAGAGTATAGAGCTGGTCCACAGTTCCACGACCAGGACGAAAACCACATTGCTCCTCCTGAATCCGGGGTTCGACACTCCAACGGTTCCTCCTCTCCAGGACCCCCAAATAGACCTTACCAGGGAGGCTGAGGAGTGTGATCCCCCTATAGTCCCCCTTTTAATGAATAATAATAATAGTACATGTATTATTATTATTATTATTATTATTTTAGAATCAGTGTTTTAGTTCTAACGTGATCAAAATTCTGGTTATTTTAAAACCTGGAAGACATCTTCAGTGCAGTCTATAGTGACCCAAAGCTGAAAGCGTGAATTTTCATTGGACTTAAGATTGGATTACTTAGTGGATAACCATGGACAGACAGACAGATGACGAAACTATTACAAACCCCTTCAGCCAGAAATTGGCCAAAGGGTAAAAACTCAGATATACACAGTGCTTTTGGACTGTAGCCAAATACTGTTGACAAATACAACGTTTCATAGATGAAGAACATCCCACTAGAGATAATGAGACCACTGAGGACTCCATTCATTTTTAAGGAAGTTAAGGAAACAACTGTACAAGCCCCTGTTACTATATTATTCCTCACCAACAGGGCAGGTCCATCGCCAACAAAATATATGATCTTGAAGAATTCATGAAGCAGACATAAGATCTGCTTATTAATTGTCAGAGAATCTTGAGAATCTACATCCATTGATACAGGATGTGACTGCACGTAGAATGCTGCATGATCAACCACCAAGACCAAAACAAAGAAACCTCCAGTACGTAACATTTGTGAATAAATCATCAATTTGTGTACTTGCTTTGTGGCATCAATGGAACCAGGTAGAGTGACACTGCTGCGAGAAGCAAACACCCAATGATGCATGCTTGGCGTGGAAAGCGTCGCAGTGCAAGCCACACGGACACATATGCTGGCAACTCTACAAGTGCTGAGAGGAAACAGCTGATAAATGGATCTTCATGGAGTTGAGACGTGTTGTAGGACAAAGCAATGTAGCCAATGGTGTTAACCAGCCTGGAAATACAAGGGCAGACATTGCACAGATATTTGAACAGCAATATGCATAAGCACTCGTGTCTGTATTAATGCATATGGTGTATGTCAGTGAAAGAATGTGATAAACAGAAGTGAACTGAATGACGATACTTATAAAACTTTCACTTCTCACAGATTTACATGCAATGAATACAGATTCCCTTTTGATTTAGGTGTGTTTTGAACATAGATTAACAGTCCATGTGTTCTTGATCTGTCACATGCATTACTCAGTGTTGTTCTCAGGTTACTCACCATACCAGAAAGAAACTAAACGTGATGGTTCTTAGGTTGCAGGTCCTCAGCAGATCTAAAATACTGGGCTGTTTCTTTGACTCTGTCTTGTTTTCCTGCAAAATACAAATCTTACTATTAGAAAACAGTAATTATCGGGGAAGTAATTGTATGCAGAGGATTGTCCTACAACTGAGCTCTATGTCGGCCTACACACACCTTAAAATCAGACCACTTATCTCCCTTGCACAACTGTTTTTGCATAATTTGCTGTATACAGTATTTTTTTATTACTTAAAGCTGCAGGAGCCGGAATCAGTAGGAAAAATTGCATACCACATACTCCTAGTCCTTATAAAAACACTCTCTCTATATATATATATCTCTATATATAAATAAATGCAGATCATTGGTGGATCCAGGATTTTGT
>JAPSES010132423.1:0-15356 GCA_029822895.1 Maxillicosta whitleyi
ATTAGTACCATTACTTCATCATTCTTTACATTAGTAACATTACTTCATCATTACATTAGTACCATTACTTCATCATTCATTACATTAGTACCTTTAATCCATCATTCCTTACATTAGTACCATTATTTCATCATTACATTAGTACCATTATTTCATGGTACCTAACAGAGCAGGTCCACTCACTGTTCATACAGAAGTGGACCTTGCAGACCCTGTAGACCACATTGGACTTGAGATTGTCGACTCTTTGTCTTCACTGTAACTGTTGCTGTCACTGTGTTTTAATGTATGTGGGAAATTATTTTTAATAAAAAATAGTAATTTGCTCAATAAAGGGTTTACACTCACTAATCCGTATTCCTTTTACATTCAAACTGTATTAAATGAGTGCCTTAATGAAAGGAATGGCTCAGATTGTTGCTGCACAGAAAATAGTACACTACTCCATTTTTTTCAGTGTATATTTTCAGTATAATCTTTGAGTGATAGTTTTATATACAGTATTTCTTTTTGCACTTTAAGAATGTGCTGCTAAACAGAAACAGAGCCACAAAACTGATTTCCATTGTTCTTGTAACACTGACAATAAAGACCTACTCAGTTCAATTCAGTTCATTTCTATTATATTTTAGCTTCTTTTGGCTAATTATTGCTTTCATAGCTCATTAAGTTCAGTCTCTAGAGTGTCATTATTATTATTTAATTAGAAAAACTATTAAGATCAAGATGTTGGACTTTGGTTTCATTTAGATTAGTGGGGGTTTTTTTTGTTTTTTTTTTTTTTTTTTTTGTACAGTAGAGTGCAAATATGGTTCTTGAGTCAAGGAGAGTCTATTCTGTGTGTATGAAATAATATGTACTGTAGAAATAGATCATTTACAATCATTTCAATCAATCAATCATTTACAAAAATTAATTTCAAAAGCATGAAGTAGCCTTGAAGGATGATTCTATTGGCAGGATCTATTAATGAGATATTCAACAATCTACCCAAAAATGAAATAATATGCATTAACCTTTATAAGTTCACAGGTTCAGAAGCAGACTTTAAACATTGTGGTGCTTTTCCTCACTGGCCCAGTCTCACCTCATTGTTTGTTTTGTCTCATGTTTTGTACAATATATTCCTGTGTCATTGTTCAGTGATGCACAATGATGCAAAGAGAAAACACATGCATAAAACACACAATAACTTGCCTTTTGAAAATATAAGAAGAGTAGAAAATACAGATAAACTGAAAAACTGACTGCATTAACAAGGTATTTGTACTTGGTTGCTTCCAAACTCTAGTTATGTGTTGCATGTCTTGCTCATATTTTTGTGTTTTCACTGGATCAGTTACTTTTCAAACAGAAAAAAAAAACATGGCTTTGGTGTTTTGGGGGCAGGAGACCCACAGTGAACACAGAAAGTAGGTCAAGAAGAAAGCACGATTTTTTTTTATCACGTACGAACTTCTTTGATACTGACTTTTATCAAGTCTTACTTCATTCATTTACATCCTGTCTCCAAATGGTACCTGGATAGGGGATCCATTCAGCCCCACAGACATGTAGCTGGGTCAGATGAAGCCTGGCTCATGTTTCTACTTCAAGCCAAACACCCCACTGAGGCCATTTCTTCCAAACAGCCTCAGCACAGTTGTTTTGGTCCGGAGTGAATGATTCTGTGATATGTTCACATCTGCTCAAACAAATCACAATAATTCAACTGATCTAAACAATGTGGGTTTAAAAACAGATTTTGCTTATTTAACAATTTAAAATTATTATCAATTTTAAATGTACATGATATATAATTTCTGCCACTAGGAGTAGTAATAATAATAATAATAATAATAATAATAATAGGATACACAGGAGTGGACATTAAATGACATAGCTGTACCAGCAGATCAGAACATCATCAATACTGAGGAAGAGAAAGTGGCTAAATACCAAGAACTAGTATTCGAAATTAAGAGAATCCATAGAGCATTAAAAGTGACAGTGATACCAATCGTGATCGGTGCAATAGGAACAATCTCAAAGAACGCAAACACTTGGCATCGGAAGTCATACATACTTGACATCGTTGGAAGTGCACAGTTGTCGGGCATCCTTGAAACAGCTCAGATATTGCGTAAAGTTCTATGTTTCTAAGCTGCGGGAAGTAGCTGAGACAGGACAAAAAGGACCCAGAAGAACATCAAAGGACCAGAGAGAATGACATGATAATAATAATAATAATAATAATAATAACAATCCATCACACGTATATAGCACTTTTTTGGACACTCAAAGATGCTTCACAAAACAAACAAAACAAAACAATAAAGCAGCTCAAGAAAATGCAGTTTGAACAGGTGAGCTTTGAGGAGCGATTTGAAGTTATGTACTGAGTCTGAGTTACTGATGTTTTGGGGGCATGAGTTCCATAGGGTGGGGGTGGGGGGCGGCTGCAGCGAAGGCTCAGTCCCCCATGTACTATCTCAATTATATCAATAAAAGTAGCAACAGATGATGTCATGTAACCTGCAATTATGGAAGATATATGCCCCACCCTATTTATAGTCCCTGTAGTGATGAACAAACAAACAAAAAATAGAGAGAGAGAGATTGATTATTTGATTGATTTGATTGATTACTGATTATCAAAGCAGAGGCCAAAAGTGAAAATGGTACTCAAATGCTTCCAAACTGAAGATTATCCAACAGCAGCAGCTGGAGAATTTCTGTTTTGGCATCATTTCATTTCATAGAGAAGGTAAGTTGTGTTGATGATGGATGATGAACTATAATGGAACATAGAACTGTGTATCATCTGCATACAGTGGTATTGTATGCACTTTTCCCCACTTCTTGTTGATACTGGCGTAGCTGTGGTCTAGAGAGTAGGAGAATTGGCTTATGACCAAGACCAACATAAAATTGTTGGCTGATATGCCTTGAGCAAGGCATTTAACCCCTCAGTTGCTCCCAGTGCTTCTAGCTTTCAGTGTGTAGTGTTTCAGCTAGTGATGAGATAAATGCAGAGGTTGAATTTCGGTGTGTGTTGCATGTCCACATGTAAAATATATATATAAAAAAAAAAAAAAATCAATAAAAATATAAAGGCTTCATTCAAAAAACACTGTGATACTCATTTTGATGTGGTTATACACTAAGGAAAACATAATTCTCTAATATTTAATTCAATTTTGGCAATTAGATTTACCTAAATGTTTTGTTTGGACCTGTAACATTCCATGAAATGGGCTGTTATGTTGAATAAAATATACGATAATATGTAAATATGTAACATAGGTCTATTCGTTTTACTTGTTAAAGGGAAAAATATTACATAATACAGCTTTAAAATGCATTAGAAGGGAATCAAAATGAACAAGAGAAAAATGCTTAATAGCTGTTCTAGTGGTTCTAAATGGACACAGATTTTGACACAGTAGATTCACTTAAAAGCTCAGAAATCAAAGAACTAGAGCGTATAGAGTTGGTGTATCTACATTGGTATCAACATAAAAAGTAATAAAAAGTAACACTTCAGTTCTTTTGAAGTGGAGGGGACCAGTGGGGTTGTGTTTTCTTTGGGCTTTTCAGTGACTCAGCCACATTTCTACATTGATATTTTATGGATTCATAGATCACTGAAGTAAACCAAGTCTGCCGTTCTCCTTTCCTTCCTCCACTAGGAGCTGACAGGAGTGGACAGCTGAGGGTAATCCTCCGCCAAGCAGATGCTCAGTGTGCTGATATCTGGGACATGCTTGCAGGTTTGATCTCTCTCTCGCTCTCCCTCTCTCTCTCTTGCTCTCTCTCTGTGTAATGTGTCGAGCCGATGGTCTTTGGATCAGTAATCCTGGGCTCTTACACCAAGGCCTGTAGAGGCCCTGAGTGTCAGCAACACATTTTTCTACCCCCGCACACACACACACGCTCCAGCACACATACTCACACAGCCAGCATCACTGACACCTCAGAGCTAAATATACCAGGGAGTGACAGTGACAGGTGAAAAGGCTCTTCCACAGACATGCACTCAGCCTGCTCGGACACAGGAGGTCATGGGGTATGAGTGTACGATGGCGAGTGTATGCGTAAAAGAGAGAGAGAGAGATAAAGAGTGATATGTGTGTGTGTTGATGGGAGAAAAGGGGCGGTGTTTGCATATCAGGGTCTGATGAGGGCTGAATGTAGTCTACCTCTTCTCAGTGTGGAGTGAGCACACAACCAAACGCAGCCCACTTTTGGGTTCCCTTCTGTAAGCCAGCTGGTCTGGCTTAACAACTTTGCTTCCACTTTTTTTTTTAATCCTGACTTGTTTGATACAAGGGATTGACTGAGCAAACCCACAGCTGGAGCTGGAGGGGAACCTTCCAGGTGAAGACAGAAAAAGCACTGGTGAGTAAGGTCGAACTGGAGCAATGTTTGTGGGTGATGATGGATGATGGAATATTGTTCAGCGAGGCTGTAAGTCTGTTTTTGCGACTGTGTGGAGATGATGATGGAGACAGAAACACATCCTTTTTTGTTACACAGCATCTACTTTGGTATAAGAGTATGAAATGTAATACTTGAGTAACATGGTTTTCAGAGTTGCTTATCTTAAGCTGTTCTGTTATTCACCTTTTGTGCCTGAAATGTATTTATTGTTCTGGTTTTTAAAATGGATCTTCTTATTGTGCAATATGTGCTCCAGTGAAGATGCATTGTGGGATTTGGATTACTATAATTATTCTATTATTTGTATAATTATGGGGATAGTTTATATACATATATATATATATATATATATATATCGTATTATCAGTTTTAAAGGACAGCAACAAGTAGAAAGATTAGACTGTTCAATCAGGAACTGCCAGCATATGAGCTTTTTGTAAATGTGTAAAATGTCAATTTAAACCATTAAAAAAAGAAATAGCAACCTTCACATAAATAAAACATACAGATATATGTGTGTGTGTGTTTGTGCATGAAAGCTGCAATAAAGTTTCTAAATTAAAAACTAGATGAGAGAAATGGACTAAAAATACTGACAGCCTCATTAACTAAACCTTAATATGTAACTTTAAAGTAGATCCTTGACAGTGAATCCATAGAGTTGGATTGGTTGTAAACCTGGTGGATAGTTTCATATAGGATGAGCTTTGTGATATCACAGATTACCTGGGTAGGGGCTACTTATTTTCTTGTGGGGTAAGGATATTTTCATGTAATATCATGAAATGCGGTGTAAAATGTGTGTAACATAACAGTGCAACAGTGTAACATGCTGTTTAAAGATCAAAAGGAGAGGAACCTTTCAGCACTTGACAATTTCTGAATGTGCATCAAACTGTGGAATCTACGTGCAGACATTGTGACATGACTCTATATCTCAGCTTACTCACCTCACCGGGTGTTTGTGTGAAGGTCTGTCATGTCCTGACAAATTCTTAAGCTAAAAGACAGCGCTGGATAGAGTCAGCTGCAGCAGTCACTCAGTACAGGTCAACATGTAACAAACCCTTTTGCCATTATATCCTAATGTCCTGACCTTAGTGTAATACTTCACCCAAGTCGGAATTGTGTTTAAGTGCCATTTTGTGTGTTATAATATTTTTGGAACATAAACAATGCTTCAATGCTGATTATGTCAATTAAAACTTTGTAATTTTGTAAAAAAAAAAAAAAAAAAAAAATCCTAACAATTATATTGCTACGATACAGCAGTTACTGATAAAGCATATTAAGGGTTCACCATTACAGGGATTTTTTTATTTTTTTTTATTTTTTTACTTCAGTAAAAATAAATATTGTTTTTTAAATTGTTTTTTTTTGTACATAAAATACAATAAGTTTTACTATGCTCAATTTGAATGCTGCTGTACATATGTACAAAGAGATATACTGAAGCCATTTTCTAGAGTGGTCATCTGGGTGTAATTTTCTGTTTTGTATATGTTCTTTGAATAGAGGAACATTGAAATTGTGCGATACTTACTTATGATGAACTCATAGATTATTTTCCAACTCTATTGTCCTTCCTCCATTCTAATGTTCTGTTTTGATCTAAATGGCTTATTCAGTGTCGCATCAAATTAGATTTGAGTGTCAGGGAAATATTTTCAGTAGATTTAACCATTTTTTACACCAAACTCTTTATAATGCTCATGTGTGGGTTTACAGATGCTTTAATAAAATAAAATAACCAGTCAGTGGAAAGCCATATCTTGATTCCTTTCTAATGCATTCAGATAAGTCATACTAACACTGAAGATGAAGGTGTTATTGTCTAAGAGAGTATTAAGTAATGACTTTCATATTTCCCACAGACAGTTTTATCATGTCTGCCACTATTTAGTGTTGCAGGATACTGAAAGTGCCCACTTTAATTACAGAGAGGAGTTGTATTAAAGACAGTTTGTATAAAGGTGCGCTTCCAGTAGTTTCCACTGAAAGGCACTAGTGTACCTGAACTAGAAATGGTAGTACTGTGTACATTTAACCAAGACTCATATTGTGAAGAGAATGGACCTGTTGAAAGTAAAAAAATAAATAAAAATAAGCTTTTTAATCACATAAAAGTTTATATTTTCGACTGAAACGTACTTTTTTTTTTTTTTTTAGTTCATTTGTATTGTGATTTTCTTCTCCCTCTCGTGCGCGTGGTTGTGTGTGTGCGCGTGCGCCGCTGACTTCCAGGTGCTTGTTGAGCCGGGGGGCGCGTGCTCCAGGAGAATCACTGAACCGCTGGACGGAGAGACAGACACGAGTGTTTAAAGTCACCGCAAGCGGGACGAGCTTAAGTTGGAGTCTCTGAGATATGCGGAACTGAGCGAGGAGGTGAGTGAATCCACGTCAGACGTACGCGCAGGTTGTGTTGTGTGGATGTGTGAGATGCATGTGCGCTGATAAACATCGGAAAACAAACAGAAGCGGGCAGTGTAAATCCTCCTGTCCGTCTGAACAGATAAACCAGCACAGCCGCGCACTCTGAAGCCTCTGCCTTTTAGCCTCTGGCTCCGTTTGTTATTTTAACACTTGACAAAGTCTCAGACTGAGTTTGAGCGTCATTTCCTAGTTGCGTTGGACGGTCCGGTGGTAGCTGAGCCGCACTTTAACGGGGTTTGTGTGGAACCGGAGGACCGCGCAAAGACTGGGAACCAGTGTCTGTCACAGACCATCCCACCGCACGAGGACTGATACGTGTGTTACGTTTCTACAGCACCACTTGGTAAGAGAAGTAAATCTGATATAGACGAGACTATGTTGTAGAAAAATCTGTGTTACGAATGGAAGCCATATGTAACTGTGGTTCATCTACTGTCAAAGATGTTTATCTGGGAAGGAGTCGTTTGTTGAGTCTGTTGCAGTGTTCAGTACTTTGATGCTTCTCCATATCTGATGACTGATTTTTGAGATAGAGTCAAGCAATGCAGTCAAAAACAGGATTATAAAAACGTATCATATTGAATGCAAACTTATTTATGTTTTTTTTTTTTTTTAACTTAGTTAGAATTACTAATGAGTTCATTATAACCTATTTTTAACGGAATTTCGATAAGACACCCTAAAGGGTTTAGGACTTGTACCCAGGGTAATGGCTTGATTAAAGATGAATAAATAATGTATAATAACTGTTATTGCCATTATAAACATCTAAACAAATCAATATTAATAAATACTTTGTTTGACAAAGTCAGTAAGGTGAACCAAGACGTTTCCATCTCTATGTCCTTTTAAGTTATCTATAATGTGTCAGTAAATGTTTATTAACCATTACTACGGTTGTTATTGAAAAGTTTGCACCGGTTAATTTAGGAAAAAAATAAAGTGTGTGGGATCCTTCCTTTAAGAAGCCCCTAATGTCAGTGTGATATCATTCATTTATGTTGGGCATGTGCTGTGGTGTTCTGTGCCACAGAGTGACTCATTCTGTTAATAGAGGGGTATCCCTAACCAAATCACATGTAATTAGATCAGGTTACCTGTATCTACATCTGACACTTTAAAAGGGACTTTTAAAGGGACTGAAGGGACTGAAGTGTCCCCCTTTTTAATTATTTATTTATTTTACAATTTTTTTAATGTATTTCCCCTAATCGTATATATAATCCAGACAGTTAAACAATAAATATTCTGTTTTTGCAGCTTTTTGATTATGCTTGTTTTGACTTGAAAATCCCATCTTTCATGCTGTGTTTACAGTCATGACACTGTAATCTATTAAGGCTGATGTTTTCCCCTGTTAACATCACAAACCCTCAGTGCACAAATACCAAGAATTATCAGCCAGTTTTGCCTTTTAGCGATGAAGGCACTTCATGGTCTTTGCCACAGTAATAGAGTCAGTTCACAACATATAGTGGTTTAACTTAAAAGTCTGAGACAAAGGAGAGCTTGTGTGCAGACCTAAAGCAAAGCAAATAACCTGCTGGCAATCAGAAAACTGTACAGTATGTCAGGAAGGCATGCAGTGATTGTCATGTGGTTAGACGGAGCAGACCACTGTAAATTACAAACTGTTGATCTCTACATCTATATTTCATTATGATTATCTTTATTTGTGTTACTTTTTGCTACTCTTATCCCGTTACGATTTCACCTTTCTATGAGTTAAGAGGAATGGAAATCTTAATTAGCTGAATATATCTAATTTTAGGAGGATTATAGTACATAATGACATCATATTTTATGCCTCATAGATATACAGGGGACTATTGTGTGACCATACAGTACTGCAGTAGCCTTTTATTGTCTTCTTTAGACTCAATGCTGTGCATCATTTGCTGATCATCCAAAGTACACCATTAGTTAGATCGATCTCCTAAGTGTCAGTGTTTCCCATCCTTCTTGAATTGTAACCCTTTTAAACAATGCCACTGTATCTGTACTTTCAGGCTTTGTGTAGTTTGTACAGTATCAGTGTCAGTAAGTAGTTCAACCAAAGATTAAATCCTCCTTCTCAGATTCTTATATTTAAATAATGTATTAATTGAATAGCATCCGATTGGCATCATAAATTAAATAGCCATCTGATAATTAGGTTAAACCCTTAGGTAAAATATTAAAGGCTGAAGATATCTGATGAAAACACAAAATTATTATATCGTAATATATGCCTGTGCTAAAATAAGACAGTGAATAATAATAAAATTTAAGCTCTACAATCCAGTCCTATTGGCAAGTTGACGTTTACAAAAAAATTAGTGGCTGTATTCAAGCTCTTGGCTGTATAGATATTGGATAACAGCTCAAATAATGCAAAAATACATCAAATTTATTGCAAGAGCTAATAATTTCTAATTCCCCCTTGCACTTCAGATGTTCGCTGTTAATTTTTATACCTTCTTCTATTAACTATGCTCGGTTATAAACAGGCTAGTGTTGCCAGGCTTTTTATCGATCTGGTGTTTGGTTCCTGGTAGGTCTAAAAAGATTAAGCTGCGGAGCTTCCTGAAAGCACCTAGTACAGTAGGACGTGGCGGTATAGTGGATCCCATGGGCCCTTTCACAGCTGTTGATTCACCAACTGTCTGCAGACTCTGAGCCTGAGGAGGGCCACGGCTCTGACCCCCACCCTCAGCCAACCTCGAACCACCCCCACCTTCCCTGGCTCTGAGACACAGACATGCATGGTGTCCTGCCAAGGAATACAAGGGCACTGCCACATGTCACCCATTAGACATCTAGACACACACACTCAAAATGTACAGCACATATGTGAACAGGACTCAGCACACACACAGACTCACTGAGGTTCGGCCGGCGTGTTGGAAAATAATTGGCATGGCTGAAAGAGAGAGTGAGAGCAGCTGAGGACTGCGTGAGATGGCTGATTTCCATCTCTTCCTTTGTTCAACAGTCGCTCTTTCTGTCTGTGAACCAGAAAACAGTCGTATTGTTGTTCAGGGTAAAAAGTTCATTCCTTTATTTTTGGCATTCTTCAGTTGTATACGGAGCCTATAAATAGAAGGGAGGTTTGTGCTCGTGGGTGTGTGGAGGGTGAGTTGGGTGGATATTTGCTGTCATCCTGGAGAAGATCAAGATTTGTATTAAGTAACACAGAGTGATGCAACTCCCCCCCACACACACAATTACACAACTATTATTGATACATGCTCTTTTCCATCACAACTCTACCCTCATTTGGCCTAAAACTCAAACATGCTGAGTGTGCTCGTCTGCAAGTGCTCTAAATTTAACCATGTTGATCCTCATACTGTTTTCCTAAAGAGAGGTACACTCAGAGGCTGAGTGACTCAGACAGTAGATATTCATGAAATGCTCTCTGCCTTGCATGTTGGTGCTTGCTGTTGACGATTTTGATACTATCACATTGTTCTGCTTAATCAAAGTGCCTGGTTTGTTGTGGCAAAACACATCAATTATGGTTTAATGTGACAGTCAGTGAGTTCTTTCCTACTGGAGAAAAGAAGGAACGGAAAACAAGAGGGCATGGGACATTACACACATTACTTGTGGCTACAACTATTACACAGGTTGAATATGTGTATACTTATATTTGTTTACAGACAGTCCGAAAGATAGGACAGATTAAGTGTTCTAGAAGAGTTTTCAGTATTTTTTTTTACCGTTTTTCTACCATTCTTCACAAAGGTCCTACTTGAGTCAATACTGGTTATTTTGGTGCCAGCTCTTGTTACTTAAACACTTGTGCATAATGACGTATGTCACTAGCTCAGTAACTCCAGAAAATGAACCTTCAGTAGTTATTCTGTTAAAAATGCAACAGTAGAAGAGGAAGTCATGTTTCTATTTACAGCACATGTAAACAAACCATGGGCATAATAGGATGTATCAGAGGATTGGGCAACTTCAAGTCATATAGTTTTGCAGATAATGCATTTTCATATTGATGACTAACACCCAGAGAACAGAGGGATAGTACCATAGTGTTGTTTAATATGAGATGTGGAAGCAAGTGCACATGTATGGTTAGACTATTGTTATGTACGGTATCAGATTTCCATTAATCTGCTATAACTGATCTCACAATATCATCCTGTTGAGTATCTCAGTAGCCAAAATATGTCATCATACTCATCTGCTAATAGGCTTTAATTAGCATGGCATAAAAGTACAGTATATAGTTGAATAAACAGCAAATAGTTTGCGTTTGTGTCTTTTACTCGTATGTCAAGAAAATTAAGCCACATTCAAGAGGTTGAATTCATCTTATTGGCTGAGATACATATGCACTTTACATTCTTTAAGCTCCAGAAGTTGCCGTCATCGAGCTGATGCAATGTTTCTTGCCAGAAAAGTGAATAGTGAATGAAAGGATGTTTTGCTGCCTTGTTATCTCGACTTGTTAATGCTAGCTACATAAAAAGCATCAATTGTTAGGTGGAGTGTTTTTTTTTTGTGTCGCTCAACGTACGTTATGATGTCAGTATGACAGGTTTCCCCATTACATTTTTTTAAGTGGTTGTATGTCACGTCAAAGTTTGTGTCATGGAAAAAAAAAGTGGCAGAGTGTCATTCCAATGGGCTCCAGTAGCACTGCACCTATGACGGAAAGTCACTTTTGGTCTGTAATCAGCTTTTGTTGGATGAGAAGACAGTTTTAGAGGCCAGCATAAGGTCAGACCAGCCTTAGCATGAAAAAAAAAAATACCCTCAGTGGGTGTGAGGCAACATTGATAAAGTTATGGTCCACAAAGAAACTGCCTATGCAAAAGTTAGAGTCTACTTTCCCACACTATTTCTCAAAAACCTTTATAACATAGGTTTCCTGATGTAGAATATGAATATATCGAGTTGTTTGTTGAGTAAAGTCTTGACCTCATACTCCCTTCCTATGTGTCATAGGTGTATGTGGTGAGAAAAAATTCTAGTGGGGCGTAAATTCCTTCAAAATGTAGCCTAGTCTATCTGATAAACTCACCTGCTTATGAATCCACAAATGTCCTCACAGGTTGTGAGATGAAATCTGAAATCAAGTATGACAAATATTATGATGGACCTTTCTTTAATTAACCTAACCATAACCAAAGCTGTTTGAAGTCAGCCATCATGTTACATGCAGAAGAAATGTACAACCAACAAACAGGGCTGTGTTGAAATTGTGAAGCCTGATAACATTACCTGAATGTTTTGTGCATTGTTCTTTGTTTACAAACATGAGGGAGGAGAAAGGTCCGAGTGATGTTATCGCTGACCATAATGAATCCAGGTATTTAGCCAAACAGGAACTGAGACCCAACCCATTTTATTACAATCTAATGCAGAGTGTAGGCTACATAAATTTTGTGTCTTTTCTTTTTGGTTTCTTTTTGTTTTTGTTTACATTACCAAATACAGTTTGACCGTATACATTTTTAACTTTTTCTCTTGACAATGATGGTCAAAAGATGGTGAGATAAGGCAAAAGACTGAATGATCAGTATGGTTGATAATAAGAGGACTTTTGTTGACTTAAAGGAAGCACCACAGTCATTTTCTTCCTTTTGTTCAGAGAACACACCTTCGTCATCATCTTACGTCTTTCCGAATCACGACTTCATTCTCCATTTCATCTTGTGTGCCTCAGGGCTGGCACCTACTGAAAGCAAACGCGCCTTTCTTTGCCCTGCTGTGATGACAGTGGAAAGCTGCCAAGAAAACCTGCCGTGTGTGTTTGTGTTTGTGTGCGTCTGTCTCAGCGTGTGTGAACATCCAGTTAACTTGGCGACCCAAGCTCTTAAGCTCCACTTTAGGAGAAGACGCAGGTCACATGGTACAGAAACACGTCTCTGTTTCCCACACATGCACAGATAGTCCTGAACAGGGAGATCTTTAATCTACCTCGACACATATTAACATACTCTGTGTGAGCTCTGACATCCCCCTTCACTTTTTTTTTGTTATACTAAGTTTGGATAATATTAACATCTCCTTAACCCTGTAGTAAGGGAGGGGGCTTCAGTGTATGGGTGAGGGGTTAGATGGGGTAAGTGGAGTATTTATGGTCAGGGTTAGGGTGAAGGGTCAGCTGTAGGGACTAAGCAGTGACTTGTTTTTGTGGTCAGCTCTGTTCACATACTGAAATAGTAATCATACAGTTTACTCATGTACACATGATGCTTGTAACCCACATGAGGTCAGAGAGACCCAGCAGACAAGTCACGTTATCTGTCACTATTTGAATCTGAAACACATTAAAAAGAGGTTTTCATATAATTATATTAAACTTACTTTTATGCTAATAATGTAACCAAATGAGGGTCCTACGATTCCTCTCATTTGAGTCTTTTTCTTTCTACTGATGAGAATTTACAGTGGAAAAAAAAGGTCAGTATCACCAGTTATTTGCATACGGTGTCATGAGAGGAAAAAGGCTGATGCAGTTGCAATAATGATGTATGACGACATCATTCTTAAATAACACGCACCAAAAATGTTATGTGAAAAAAAGGAACTTTTTACTAGGGGAGTATGAAAAAGTGTCATATTTAAAGAAAACAGTTAAACATGTTAGTAAAGAAAATACTTCTATAAGATGGTTTAGAAGACTGACAGTTTTTTTTTTTTAATGCCCTCTTGGTTTGTACCAAAGCTAATTTTATTAAGACAAGAAAACCTGAAGTGTTGCATGCAGATTGGAATCAATGAGGAAGAACTTGGCTTTCTGGTGTGTTTTGGTTCTAGTAGAAATGTAAAATGCTAAGAAATAGTCACATGTGTATTATGTAACCACCACTTTTTCCTTTTTTTTTGTAACACCAAAGCTAAATAACAATAGAATAATAACTGCATTGCTCAGGATGTCAAAACCATTTCTCTAAGAAAAAAGAATGGTTGAAATCTATTCATCTGAGCTGTATCACAGTCTTAATGTTCCTTCAGAGAAGTAGGTTTTCTGCTCAGACATTTGCAAGTGGCTGAGACACGATCCAGGCTTTAATGTGGTTTCTCAGACTTACAGATGTTATTATACAGTGTGTGACAGAACCAAACTCAGCAGTCTTTATTGTTTGCATTCTGACATCCCCAGTTGTTTCACTTCCTCCTGAGGGTACAGCAACCCCCTGAGGAAGCTGGGTTATGGGTGTGTCAAGAGGATACAGCGGCACTGAATGGAAGGGCATGCAAAGAGACAATATGTTGCCTGTCAGTGCATGCAGAGTGGTTAAACTCTGCCATATAGCATGACATGATAGCAACACGCAATCCATTTTTAGTAATTAAATGCTGTGTTTATACATGCTACTGGTGGTTGCATTTATCGTATTAATTGCCGTAGAAATAAGGAGATGTTGACACACCAACCTCTTAAGTTTGTCACAGAATCTTAAAACCAGTTTATCTTCTTCCTGTTGTCCATGTGCGGGCATGTATTTTTGTTGCTGTAAGTGAATGCTACATAACTCAATGATTATGTTTTGTTATTGTCCTTCTCAGGAGCCAGCAGTTTGCAACTGAAAGGTGAACCAGTGAAGGATTAACTCTAAGAACGTGAAAGTCAGTCAGACGAGAAGACATTTGTGAAAACGAAGAAGAAGGGAAAAAACAGCAGCAAAGATGGGGAGAAAAAAGATTCAGATAGCGCGGATTATGGACGAACGGAACAGACATGTAAGCACACACTCAGTCACTGTATCACACACACACAAAAAAACATAAATCCCACCACATACAGTACATAGAGACACATTATAGTTCCTCAAACTGGTGATGTCATGTCATATGATCCTCACACGCTCTGACTCTGAATGTGTCGTATGTTGTGTGTGAGGCATTTTGAAAAATAACCCTTTTTTTCACCTTCAAGCTCATTCATAACAACCCGTGCACAACTACAGCAGTGACATGTTATTGTCAACGGCAGTTTTGAATGTGCGCATTGTCACACATAAGAGCTCACAGATGAACACACACACACACACACACACATAAGCCAAGTCCTGGTTCTGGCAGAAGTTCCTCACTTCCTGTTATGACAGGAAATGCAGGCACATGTGCTTCCTGACCCCCATAGCAGGGCAGGACTGACCTTGTCACAGTCCTGCCTCAGACCATGATGCCATGGCTTTATCTATAAAGATCAACCAAGATTTAACCTCTTTTCTACAAATCAAATACTAAAAAATGTTATGTTCTATTTTTACTTCACATTTCTATTTTTTTTCTATTATTTTATTCCTTCCAAACAAGTGCCAAAATTCATACAGAGCATGTAAGAGTATGTCTATATAATTGTTAATTGGTAATTGTATTTTTTTTTATATTTTAGACTAATCTAGTTACTGTTTTTTGATATAAAATTTTTTAAGTATTTGAGCAAATAAGTACAGTATCTTTCTCTATGCATTGTACTATTCCTTTAACACCCAAAACTGTTGAATGATGTTTGCCCTAGTCTAACCAATATTATTTGATATATATTA
>JAPSES010132434.1:0-12043 GCA_029822895.1 Maxillicosta whitleyi
AGGGTGGGGTGGGGTGGGCATCATTTCAGTCTTACAAGGTGTTTATCTTTTTTTTTTTTGAACTGATGCAACACAGGGGCATTTTCAGCAAGAAAATCAGATGCAGTGTAAACAGTTTGCATTGATTTGTATTGAAGGTCGGGTCTGGCACAATGTTACGTGTCCAAAAAATTAGGTCAGCTGACGACCTGAAAATACTGTATGACCAGATTTTTCCATCAATGGGTTTTTTTGTTTTTTTTTTCTTGAGGGCAAAGGGATACTCCATGATGACAATGCCAGGATTCATTAGGCTCAAAGTGTGAAAAAGTGGTTCAGGGCGCATGAGTCCAGACCAGAGGCCCATTGAGAATCTTTAGGATGTGACGGAGAAGACTTTACACTAGAGTCTGGTTTTAACTACTCTATTTTTTTTTTAAACAATTTTGAAAGATTGGTGTGAATGTTTGTATCCTGTATTGTATGTATTTTTTTTTTTTAGTTGAGGCAATAAAAAAAAGGAGCTTTAAAGGAGTGATATGTTGCTTGTTTTTTAATGGAATTATCCATTTTCAAACATTTCTCTGTGTTCTACATAAACTATAAATGCTTTGTTTGGGTCTGATCTCTTCATTAATCCAACTCTACAGGTCCATCTTAAACATTATTTCTGCGTAATGACACCAGAAAGGTGGTTTGGAGCGCTGGCCCTTTAAGACCAAATGAGCTACTTCAGGCCCCGCCCCCTCCAGGTTCTTGACTGTGCTGCTCTGTCTTGTTCAACCAACAACTGAATATTTTAGAACATTCTTGAAGTTTGGACATATTTTCAGTTTTTACTACAACCACTGCTGCTGATTAACAATTATGTCGAACTGAGAGAAATGTTCGTAAGAAATCTGGACCTTACATGTACAAATGTTGTTACATAACTAGTTATAGGTGTAACGAATTAAGACGGAATTGAAACGTGTTGTAGATTTTTTTCTTTTTTTTTGCCAAAATGAATATAAATATAGTTTAGCAGCACCTGGATAGTTCAAATACAAACTCTATGAACTATTAGGGTCCAAATACGCAAATAAATGAACCACAGACTAATAATAAAAGTGAGTTTAGATAAATATGAGCTCTTTAATAAATGTTCGGGAAAAGATGGAGGTCTGCTTTAAGTTTGTATAAAACCGTGCTATGGTATTTTACCCTTAATCTTAAAGCTTCATTCTTTACCCTCATAACAAGTTAAAATATTAATTTGCCATAAAGACGGATTGGAAAAACAGTGATTTATTACTTTTATTAATAGTGATATAAAACATTTTCAGTTCAGAAAACCTAGAAATTAGTAGTAAATAATTAATATGTTTACAATATTTATATATATTTCATGAGATTTTATTTTGTTGAAACATACTTGCTAATGGAATGACATCGCCGCCAGGATTCCTAAATTAAATACTGTATCTTATTTTGAGCCATTCTTCTCAGTTTAGAGTTTTTACGACCTTCGCTATAAATTTTTGATGTTTTGAGCAGATTCTACTCAATAAAAGAAACAGGAGAGTAAATGTGTTTTGGTGTCAGTGCTTCACATATACCTTTTGTTGTATATTGTCTTTAAATACCTGGAGGTCTCACTCCAATCTACGATGTTGAGTCCAACTGAATTCCCTTTAGTTTTGTGCAAATGTAAACGGGTTCTTTGAAAACAGTACAGAGGAACGAAAAACTCCAGATCCTAACATCGTGATGCTTCTTCATAGCGTTAATGATGTTCAAGGACACAATGTGCGTTAGCTTCCCCGCTCCCCAGATGCCCAGTTCAGCCAGTGTCAGACCAAAATAAAACCAATTAAGTGTAAAAATATCACTGACTTCATGTTTGAGGTCGTCTGCATTTGCTCCTCTGGCAACTCAGCAGCGATCTGATGAATCTGTCAGACCAAATAAGAGATGGCTCGGAGTCACACGTCTATTTCCAGTAACACCCAGTGACTTGTGAACAAACCCACTAACTGCAATTTAGCGCGTTTACAATAACAACAATTAACACCGGGGCTCTGTAACATTGTAAAATCCATTTCACTCAGTCAAATGTGTGTAACTTGTGGATTTATTAGCACATAAAAAAAGGGCGGGATTAAACAGAAGCATCTGTCTTCAGTCATTTCACTGCGAGGATGTTAATGAGTCCCAATGATTCATAAATAAAAACTCATTTCCCCACGACCTTAATTATCTTTTGGACAAAGGCATGAAAAACAGACACCAATCAGGAATAACATTATAACCACTGACAGGCGAAGTGGTATTAATTTTCATTATTGCATTTACAACGGGACCTGTTGGTGGGTGGGATATCAGGGCACGGAATTTCCGCAAATTTGAACAGGTCCTCCTCATTTTGAACAGGTCCCACTAAACTACTGAGAAGAAAGTAAATACTCAGTGTATAGTGCACTGATGGACTGTTCATCTGCACAGTCCAGAGGTCAGTCAGGGTGGAGGACTTGAAGGAGTTTCTCCAGTCAGTCTTGACCTGCTTCATGACAGAAGCTCCTCTTACACTGATGATGCAGGTAAGGTCAGCGCCAGGTCGACCACCATTTATATTATTATTATATTTAGCATATTTTATTTTTAAAAATAAAATGATTATGTTGTTTTTAATGATTTTATTTTTTTTAAAACGATAGAGCAACTGGGTAGCTTAAGGCGCTTTTCCACTTACATGGGACCAACTCGTCTCAGCTTGACTCGTTACTCTACGACATGTTACTTCCGTGTCGTCTGAGTTACCGAAAACTTGCTTGTTTCGAATTTTCTCGCATGGATTTTTACATCCGCCACCACAGACTGAATCTACGTTCCGTCTATGGTGCAGTTTTGTTCTGTCATCATGTGTATTCATGGATCACTATTCACTGTCTACTTCTGCATCTGATTTATGGAAATCAGTCACAGAGAAAACTGTCTGACCAATCAGTGTCTGCAGTGTCGTGACGTCATGTTTTAGTGTTGGTTCCAACATTTTGGAACCTCAACTGAGGCGGTACTATAAAACTTGTATCAGGTCCCAGATTCCAGGTCCTTTTTCATAATGGAAAAGAGAAAGAGCCGTGTAGAGTCAAGTAGAGCCGGTACCATGGAGTGGAAAAGTGACATTAGTGGTTTACGCCACTGGCTTTGGTGCGGAAGATGGCCGGTTCAAGACCCAGGTGGTCCCTTGGGAAAGGTCCTTTACGTTATACATCCCAATATATATGTAGCCACAAGGTGCCGGCCCCAGTCCAGATTAATACAGAGGGTTGTGTCAGGAAGGCCATTCCTCATAAAAACCTGTGACAAATCAATATGAGAATCTGATTCGCTGTGGCGACCCCTGAAGGGAAAAAGCCGAAAGAATGTTTTTTAATTTTTATAAATAAAATGATAATGATAATGTTTGCTGGAGCAGTTAGTGTCTGGTTTCTGTTCTGATAATCCTTTTGGCGTTTAGTTATACCTTCAGTTTGTCGGCATTTTTAATTACTTCGTCTTTGTCTCAGTTCTCAGCCACAACCTGTGCTTTGAAAAACAGTGTAAACACCATCTGAGGCGCCGGGCCGTGGTGACATCCTGTGTCCCTGGGTGTACACAGCGCTCAAAGTGAATTGACGACATTAACTATCGAACTGGCGGAAAAGCATTCGAGTCGGACCCCACCGGTTCAAAAGGGAAAATTTTGTGCCGTGGATATAAACATGTAGACCTCCAGGTTGATGTGTTAGAAACAGTAAAAGAAGTGATATGGGCAACTTTGACAAGGGAGAAAATGTGATGGTCAAATCAATGGGGCGGAGCATATCCTCCTTTTTCTACCGTCCCAAGGCCTAAACTAGCTCCGTCCGTCAGTGAAGTAATAACTGTGTTCCGTCTCTCAGACTTAATTGCATCATATAACCTACACACATCAGTTCATCTGATTCTAACACTGGACTCAGAGGAAGGACCTTCACTTATCAAACTCCTCTCCTGTGGAAAAAAAGCAGCCGGTTTAATCCATAAAGACCCAAATATCTACTGACAACTGAGATTTGTGCAGGGGTGTCAAACTCATTTTAGTTCAGGGGTCATATTCAGCTCAATCTGATCTGCATTGAAATAATAACATAATATTCAAGAAATGTATTTTTACTTTATTAAAACTTTCACACTTTTCATGGTCTGGAAAACTTCCATACTTTTTAAAACATTCAAGATAGTATGATGTACAAATAGTGTATGATGTTCCCTTTGATATTCTATTGTCTTTATTATGAGTTTTGTTGACATGAAGAGACAAGGGGGGAGGGGAAGAGATGGAAGGAGCAAAAGGGAGAGGGGGAAGGAGGTGGAGAAGACCCTCAAGCCTTGTTTTTTTTTTTTTTTTAACAGTGAGTTCTGCGTTTGGATTCTTATTACCTCCAGACATTTTCTTTTTCTGAAAAAAAAAAAAAAAACAACCCAAAAACTTGTTATAATGTGAAAAATTGCACTTGATGAAAAGATGACATGAAATAATAGATGTTTTTCCACCATCACACAGGACATATTTTCCAATCCCAAGGTGCAATTGGCCAGTAAAGTGGATTGTGGTTGAGCAGAAAGTTCTAAACATTGAATCAAGTATTAATCCAATAAAGTTCATCGTGTCTTTGTTCTAATAGTTCATTTATTTATTTTTTTGTATCAGACACGTGTTTGACATCAGTCATCTTTAAAACACGTTACACACCATCATGTGACACCTCACAAAAGTTTACCGCTGAAACATGTCAGGTATGAGAAAATATTTAGTTTTCTCAGACACGTAATCAAACTGAATCAAGTATGTTTATTAATGTAAAGAAGCCACTTCCCAAACTTTATGTGTTGAGATACAAATGTATCTATATTTGAACACAGACATCCATAATACAGAAATGAATACAGAAATAAAATAAACTTAATAAATATCAGTGTAGACACACATCACCAAATAACAACAACAAAAATTCAATATATATTCTTTTTTCCCAACAAAAATCCCTTCCAAGTCTGAGAAATGTTATTTATAAATTCCATTATTCTCCCAGGTTTTCATGGCCATTTTCATGATCATGTGTTTTATTTATTGCGCCGCTGGCAAGTGCGAACTACTGTGAGTTTTATATGTACAATATACTCACTGCATGCTGCCATCATTAACTAAAGCATTACAGTCTGTGAGGAGATGAGCTGTTTTTCTTGACAAATGGAAAGCCCAGCGCAAACTTTTTATAACCAAACTTTTTTTTTTTTGGCAGAGGGAAAGAAATCAGAAGGTTTTCAGCACTTAGGGTTTGGGAGCACAGGGTATTGATGATCCTGCGTGGTGTTGTTGCAGCACGCATGGTGCACTGTGTAGAATATTGATCATATTATTTGCATGCCACTCCAGATGTTGGGGGAAGTTTATTTGATTTAGAGGCAGCAGGAGGCTGGCAGTGTCGGAGCATCACTTCCTCAGCAGTTGTGTCTGCGCGCTCACCCACATCCCAATCACCATCAGGACACACTTTAGTTTTCTGTAACGTGGCTTCGTGGGATCGTTTCTGTGTTTGTGTGGATTTCACGTTCGCTTTAATACGTCTTCGCACCTGGTAGCGTCATCCGTTTCAGCCTGTTGGAGATCATGTACCTTGTCTGCAGGGTTCTTAAAGGTTCACTGTCTTATTGCAAAGTGGAATGTGATAGTTATAAATATGCTTTCATTAGTGTGTAATCAGCTGAAAATAAGGCTTGTTGCGTTTCTACTACCTTCTTGTTTGAATCAGAGGAAGTAGGACATCTTCATCTTCCAGTCGGTTTGTCTAAATGGACGACTTTTATAAGAAGTTAAAGTAATTTATGAGTTATGATATGATTTATTTATTAAGAAATGTAAGCTTTAACAGTGAAGTAAATTCATATTACAGGGAATAAGTTCATGTATTATTTTTGTTTGCAGAATTATTATTTACACGTTTAAATGTTCTTATTTGTAGTATATAAAACACCTGAGATAGTCAGTTGAATCTGCCTAAATCATCTTCTAAATCACTTACATTTACAAATCTAAGTACTGCTAGCTCCTGATTGGTTAGTTCAGTCATGTGAGGAATTGAATTAAGCAAGAAGAAGACAGGAGAGGGTTTAGATACACAGGGAATCAGGGAGACAACAGGAGACAGGTGCACACGAAAGGAGGAGTCAGGTGATTATACAGTAAAGATGAACGACATGACACAAGAGGGAAAATGACAAAATAAAACAGGAAGACAAATGACAAGACACGAACGAACAGGGATCGACATGACAAAAAGTTAGTCTTTAGGTCAAGGTAACCCTGGTCCTCCATTCTGCATGTTTTCGATGTTTGCCTCTTCCAACACACCTGATTCACATGAAGAGCCTGTGATCAAGCTGTGCAGAAGCCTGATAATGACCGTCAGGTGTGTAGGAAGAGGGAAATGTCTAAAACATACAGGATAGTAGCTGCTGACCACAGCTTTAGGTGATTATGTCTTTAAGTGTGATGGGACATTTTGACGAGAAATGAGAAAAATACTCATGTTAAGACTTAGATATTTTCCAGTATGTAAAATGGATGCCGTCAAAAGCAGAAATCTAATCCTTTATTACTATGAACATAGGTGATTGACAGCTGTAATGACCAATCACAGCCCTGAATGCCGCCTGATTAGTTCACGGCTCATGCACATCATGTCCCAACATTTCTACCTCTGGCTCCCACATGCATCACACAGCTCCACCAGATTCCACCAGATTTTGATTTAATTTTTAATGGGGGGGGGGATCAATGTTGCAATGTCTGTCTTTGTACTCAGTCTTTGGTTTCACCCCTGACACATCCACAGCTCCACCTTGTCCAAATATTGGCAACAACATAGCAGAGCTCTGGGCCTCCAGACGTCAGTCCACAGAGGTTGTGTCTTGTTTTTCTCTCTATCTATTTTCTGACAACAGAGGACACAGTTGTTGTGTCTTGTCACCGTAGCCGTGTCCTCTCCCATGTCTCACTTTTACACCTTTCCTGTCACAGTAGCTCATTGATGTCCCCCTGCGCTCACCTTTTACCTTGTCACCACCTGTGATGTGTTGATTTCAGTCTCGGCGATGTTGCAGCTGTGAGCAGTGATGGCGGTCTCACACACACACACACACACACACACACACACACACACACACACTCGTTTCTTTATTAGTGAGCTGCCATCTCTCTTTTCATGGTCAACAGCTCACCTTTTCTGTTCACATCTGACACTGCTGCAGGGTGTCACCTCCATGAAACACACACACAAACACATTCTTGTTTCCTACCGTCGCAGGCTGTAAATGTGAACTGAAGGCTTTATGACAAGAGAGAGGAGGCGAGAATGAAGCCATTTTAAAAGAGTCACAGCTGCTCTAGTGCAGCATGGGACAATACTTCCACTGTTTATGACCTAATATCATACATTTATTATTACTGACCACAGAGAGCTGTTGTAGTTATTGTAGTAATTGAAGTGATGTACTTTACTTTTGCTTTGTTTTGTACCCCCCTCATGCTCAATTTATATTTATTGCCAATTACATTATTCATATCAGTTGTATTCATTCATTTATTTATTTATTTCTCCATTTACATTTTGTGTATGTCCTTACACTGACAACAGTACACAGAATAATAAGTAAATACATCTCTGGGTGCACTTCTACTTCACAGTTGTGACAGCAGTGAGTGTAACTGTCTGCTCAGGCCAACAGACCATTCTCCTTCTCTTTCTAAAATATTATTAAGCCTTAAACAAACCACACATTATAACCCATTGTTTCCTGCTTTTGTCAGTTGATGCAATATATTAGTTGAGCCGACTGTTTCCATTGTTGTGGCCTTGGTTGTGATTTATCAGATGGTGTCTGTTTGTGGCGGCTTTTATTGGCTTGGTTCTGATTCTTTCCATTAGTCTGATTGACCAAGTTTCCAGTCATGGACAATGAAAAAAAAAAAAAGGTCAAATGTCCTGGAAACGGTTAAATTACCTGGAAAATTACTTATCCTCCCCCTGTGACCTTGTGTGCCTAAACTGAGACGAAACAAAGGAAATTGTCTTTTTTAAAATTATTTTTAATGATGTAAAACACAAAAATACAGGCTCGGATAATGATAACAATGGATTAAATTTCTATAGTGCTTTTTCTCAGCACTCAAAGCTGCTTTACATTATTAACTCATTATTCATTCACTCTCACATTCACACTCTGGTGGTGGTAAACTACATCTGTAGAGTAGACTGACAGAAGCATATCTCCTACAACCACCAAGCATTCAGATACATTCATACACCTGTGACACTGGAGGAAATGAAGGTGAAGCGTTTTGCCCAAGGACACAACAGACTGAGCAGAACAGAGCGGGATTCAAACCACAAACCCTCTGGTTATTGGATGACCTGGATTTGCCAAAGTGTATCTTTGCTAGTGCAGACATTTTTGAAATCTAGATCCTTTGAAACATTATTTCTTGCATTTTGAGGGCTAAATTTTGCTGGCACTTAGCTAAGTTTATACCACTACAGCGTTGACAGCGCTGTGAATGTGTGGGGGCATGATGTTACACCTCTTGTATGATGCCGCAAGGATTACCTGTATTCTTTAGATTTACCATAAAAAAAAGCAGATGTTTGAACTGTTTTCTTGTTCTCTTTTTCAGACACGACTTATTTCATTTTATGACTCTGTGGGGGCATCTGCAGTGCACTTTGCTATCGTGTGCTGGGGGGTGGGCAGTACGGACAGAGACAGGAAGAGACTCAATAAACTGATAAAGAGAGCCGGCTCTGTCCAAGGCTGCACGCTCGACTCCATCGAGGAGGTGGCGGACAGAAGAACAATAAAGAAACTGATGTCCATCATGGATAACCCCCCCACCCCCACCCCCTGCACCACACTCGTGTAGCCTTTAGCAGCTCTGTTACACCCGCTGTGCAAGAAAGAGCGCTTCTGCAGGTCATTCCTCCCCACAGCCATCAGATTGTACATCAAACGATTCATACATTTACTCATTTAACCAGTAATTCCCTGTTTTTAATTGACTGTCCAAGGAAGCACACAGCTCCTTATAAATTCATGAAGTAAAGCAAGAAAAAACTACTACCTGCCTGTTGTTAGTATAATCTGTTGAGCTCCGATAATGTGGGAATTAAACCCCCCACTTCTGTGTTTTACATGGGATAAAATAAGCCTGTTTTTGCCAAAAATGATCCCCTGGTTGTGATGTCAAGGACAGGCTCACCAGTTAGACAACTGTTCAAGTTAGAATAATTTTCCGACTATAACTGTCACCCATTTCATCATCTCTTAATATTTTGCTTTTCTACAGGATTTCATTGTGTCTTTCACTGAAAATCTCTTTTCACATTGGAGTAGTTTAACCTGTGTACCTCTGGTAGTTTGGAAATCAATCCCATGCTTCTGTGTTTCACATGGTCCATTCAAAACCTGATTTTTACTCACATTTACTGACATTACTCCTTTATTCTGATGTCAAGGGCAAACTCAGTATTTACAGATAAGTGTTGAAAGACTGAAAAGTGTTTCTAAATGTCACTGTCATGCATGTCATCCATCACAAATGTGTCATCATCTCTTTAGATCCTACTCCTCTGAAGAAAATAAGTTTGCTAAGCACTGGCAAAGCACTGATGGGTATCGACCCCTGGAAAAATATGTATTTAAGGTTGAACAAGTGATAAAACTGAATCTATCTGTCTATCTATCTATCTATCTATCTATCTATCTATCATCTACCTACCTACCTACCCACCCACCCATCCATCCATCCAAAAATGTTGCATATCCCATTAAATTACATAGAAGATGCTTCACACAGATTGAATATTATTATAGGATATTTGCTTTCGCTGCAATAGGGTAGGTTTTTTTTGTTTGTTTTTTTTATAAATTGCTAACATGATTCACACTGGATTAAAATCACAAACACCGTCCATAATTGTTGCAAATTCCTGCAGGTACACAGGTTATACTAGTCTCATGTGAATAGGGTTATGAATGTATATAGGATAACACAAGTAAAAAAAAAGTGCACTAAGCGAGGAGGAAAGGTACACGAGAACAAAATCCATTTTAGGAATAGCAACCGCATTCCTCTGTTACATAACTTTTTTATCAGAACAGAATTCACCCAAGGAGACACAATCTCCACAAAGCTCAAAAGACCCACAAAAATTATTCACAAAGGTCAGTATAATCCCCAAAATGGGCGGAACCTCATCTCTCCGGTCTGCACATACCTTCAAACTCTCTGGCTTTACAAACATAGGAGGAGCTTTGATCAAAAAGTGGTGTCACTATGAATTCTATACCGAAACATGTCCAGGGATGTGTTTTCATACCGGAACTCAAGATCATGGAAGGTCTTGCCCGTCTGCCCCGTGGGGGGGTTTCCACAGCTGTGCTACCATTAAACCACTCCAGGTTCTCCAACTCCACACCTGCCTCTGTGCTCAAAGCATCAGAGGTGAGAACGTGTGGGGCTGACCACTTTAAGTGAATAAACCATGAGAGGGAGCAATAGAACCAGTCTGGAAAATGTCTACCGCTCACTTAAAACACATCTTATCTCGAACACTATGTGCTTGTTTGATGACTACGTTTTAGCTAGCGCAGACAAAACCAGGGACGCATGGAAGACAGAGTTGAGCATCGACTTTAAAAATTTCTATCCTGCGATGAAAAAGGACTGGAATCTCATACCTGGTAATACTTTTTTGGTACCACCTCCTCCGTGGTTCCAAGCAATACTAAACCATGACATAGAACCACTGCAGATCCCTGATTTGGTCATTTCCAAAAATCAGATGCGGAAGTAGACAGTGAATAGTGATCCATGAATCCACATGATGACGGAACAAAACTACACCATAGACAGAACGTAGATTCAGTCTTTGGTGGAAGACGTAAAAATTCAGACGGGAAAACATGCAACGAGTGACTTTGCAGATGACGCGGAAGTAACGCGCCACATTGGAATAATACATGGTACCGGTTCTACTCTACTCAGTATTCCTGTGGTTCTTTTCCACTTACATCTGACCAGCTCGACTTGTTACTCCGACATGGCGCATTACTTCCGTGTCGTCTGCTCAGTTGCCGAAAACTCACTCGCTCGATCTATGTAGTTTCTTTCTTTGTCCAGTTTACTCAGCTCTGGTTCCAGTTGTTGCTCCCATTATAATTATCACTATGGTTGTTGTTGGTATTGCTGATATTCTCTTATGAGGGTCTTCACCACCTCCTTCTTCCTTTTTCTCTTCCCTTCACTCCTTCCTCCCCCCGTTTCTTGATGTCAGGTCCGGTATTGAAATGTGGACAGAAAAATATCAAAGCTGTTGTTTTTAGTGTTGTGATGATTTTCCTTTTTTTTTTTTTCCTTTGTGTTTTCACTAGTGGGACAAAATGCAAACATTTATTCAGTTTGTTCCAGTTCACAGTTCATATTCAACATCTTAAATCTCTTATTGGTTTGTCTTTTCCTGTTTTTCCACCTGCCTTGACCTTAAAACTCACAGTAAAGCAAAACCACTGAAGAAAAGGAACACATGCACAGACTCACAGCAGCTTTTATGAAAACTCTACATCCTGTTTCATTGAAATCATCTTAAAGGGTAAACGGGCTTTTGGTCCAAAAACATTTAACTGGTATTCTAAGGCCTACAACCTGAGCCTCGACTTACAATCCTTGTCTGTTCTTAGACGACTGAGGTCCTTCCTGTATTATTGCAGCACTCACTGGAACTAGGACTGTTAACAGCACACAGACTCATCCTGAAGGAATTGAAATCTTCCGCCTCTGACTCATTTCAGAGATGGATAACTGACATGTCAGTCATCCAAATGGGGAAACTCAGATCCCCCAGGACCTGCTCATTGAGGACTTTCTCAGTCAGCTGGGACCCATTTCTTGCACATCTAGAGGTGGCTAGTGCAGGGTGAATTGAACTCCCCTTGGGGGGGGGGG
>JAPSES010132444.1:0-15355 GCA_029822895.1 Maxillicosta whitleyi
CCACGTGGAGCTCCGTGATCTGGAATCTAACACTAATGTGGGGCTTTAGTTCTCAGCTTTATGCTTCCTCAGGACCCAGATTCATAAACTCATTTCAGTTCCACATTCAGACCAATATGATCTCAAATCAGATTCAGATTTATTTTTCGTTCCACGTACATGAAACCAAATTTGTGCTCAGGACCAGCAGCAGTATACGAAAACTCTAAAAACAGTGATCACATCAAAAATACTAACAATAAAACCTAATACTTAAAAAATAAACAGGACAATATGACAGCTACAGTGAAGGAAATAAGAGCGTCATGTTCTAAAAGAGCATCATAAAAAAAAAACCCCACATAAATAAAAACAGAATAAACTAAAGATAATAATCCAAATTGTCATAGTTAAATTGCATTATTTCAATGTAGGTAACCTAAACAACCATCAAGTATATTTTCAAAAAATAAGTGTAATTCCATCAATATTATGTCTCAGCTTATTATTCCCACAGTGGATCTACAAATACGCACAATATTTAGTAACAGGAAGAGTTTTGTCAAAATTGCACAGAAATTTCAGGTTCTCATATTTGTTCTTTTTTTTGTCTAAAAATTGGTAAAACAAGTCTAAAATATGGGGAAAACATATTATTTGATGGTTAAACCAGATTTAAAGTTGAGCTTCAAAGACAGTAAAATTAAACTAAATGATGTTAAAATCAGATTACAATTTGATGAAACGAGTGTAGAAGTTGGAAAAAACAAATTATTTTATGATTAAACCAAACTAAAAGTAGGTAAAACCAGTAAAAAAAAAAAAAAAAAAAGACCCTAATAATGAACCAAAACACGATTAGAATATACTAAAGATGGTTGAAGAAGATTAAAAGTTGATAAAAACGAGTCTAAAATATGGTTAAAATCAGGCAGATGAAGTGATTACCCATCATGCCTAGCATCTACAGTGCAAACAGTCATTGACACAACACACACCGTGACTGTTGCAGTTTGTTTGTTTGTTTGTTTTTTTTTACTTCATTCTGGGTCGTGATGAAGTTTGGGAAAAGCTGGTTTAGACAAAGCAGCCCCAGGTTTCTGCTGCAGCTAGAGGGCGCTGTTGTAAGTGTCCGCTCGCTGTTTCCTGATTGGCTGATACCGCCTCGACGTCATTTAATCCTGGACGTGATTCATGTTCTCAGTTGACAGTCGGGGTTCAGCCTGCTGTTACAGGGGTATTTATCGTCACATATTTATATATTTCACATATATATATATATATATTTATGTGTGTTTGGTAGGTTATGTATATGTTTATATATACATATGTATGTGTTTGGTAGGTCTTTATAGGCCCTGTCGGATGGAACCATGATGACCTGTTTACAGCTGATGTAAACTTCTACTGTCTTCATATTGATGGCATCGTCATCACACAGTAATAGCTATTGTATAGTTTTTTGTAAAAAAAAATATTATTTATCATGCTATTAATATTTGACTAATTATCTATTTATTTCTTAGTTTATTTATCTTTCAGAAGTGTAGCTTCTTTAATGAAAATAAAGAACATATTTCAGAGACAAAACCTGTGTTCATTTATTCAAGGCTGGTTGTATTTGACTAACTGAGTTCTGCAGAAATGACAGACGTTCTCACATTGTTTCCGGCAGAAAAACAGATATTTGCACTGATTCGAGCTCTTTTCAGGTTTTCTTCAATGTCCTCGAAGTGGAAAAGTCAAAAGCTGTTTTTCAAAGGATATTTTCTAATGGTTACAGATTTGTTATCATTATATTATTATTAATCCAACATGTAGTTCATAGAATGATTTTTTTTTTAGTAATTACTGTCTTGTAATTATATCCTAGAAGAAAATGAATACATCATGAGTTTTTTTGAAAAGAATCTGTGATATGTATCACAAGTTAAATGAGTGTCTTTGAATGTGTTGCATATCCAATATCAAACCAATTCAGCTGTGGTTTCAGAACACGCTCTTTCCTACGCCTGTGCACTACCTCTAACTCCATGGACCATCAGACTTTTTATGTATCTTTTTAGGCAGGCATTTATCCTGGGTTGATGTTTTCTGTTTTTCTGTACAACTGTCTTGTTTTTATCCTGGTGTATGTATGACATTTTTATTATATTTTAAGCTTTTACTAAGATTTTATTCTAAACTGTAAAGCACTTTATGATTATATCTGTGAAAAGTGCTATATAAATAAAAAGTACTTAGAAAATGTCACACAGGTGTGCGATATCGTCTGAAATATCGCGAGAATTAGAATTCAAACCAATGGTTGGCTAAGATGGCCGCTAATAACTGTAGGAGACGCACGTGCACTGAGTTTGGACCCAAACGGAATCTGTTCTGGTCGCAGAACCGACAGAAAATGACCACGGAACGGTAAGGAAACAATATTTATGACTTTTAATCAGAACAGATGCATGACGGGCTGTGAAATATACAGATTATCCGTGAGTTTGTTTCCGCTTTGGAATGAATAGGCCGGTGTACTGTGGTGTTTGTTTTGGGTCGAATCTGTGTATCATTCATTCTTTTTTTATATGCAATTGATTCAAATTAAAAACAAATTAAACGTTGTAAATAAGCAAATTGACTAAATATCAGGTTTCTTGTTCACATTTTTTTTAATTATTATATCTGATTTGGTATGACCCGGAAGTTATTGACTTCCTGTGTTGAGCTGGACAATCGTGGGTTTTGTAGTATTCTGCGGTCATGGAGAATTTTGTCAGTATTCTTCCATGAAGAACCTCGTGCTAGGACCAGTCTGGTGCCTCCAAAGAACTGGTTTGCTCTTCCATGAGCCAAGCGGAGCTAAGTCAGCGCTAGGTCTTTGCGTCATAAACGTGATCATGTGACCGAGTCTGGAACCTATCAGTCCAGAGGCGAAAAAACAGTTACTAATATATATATAATTTTAAGAAAGACAAAAATATTCACACTGTGACGTTTGTGATAATCAGAAATATGTGGGTTTCTATATAACATGCGTAGAAGCATAATGTAAGGGTGGTCTATGAACAGATAATTAGGTCAGAATTGTTACCCAAGTTTATATGCGGTATAAGAAAACACAACAAATGAAAAATGCATTTAATGGGTTTATTCACACTGAGGTAAACATAGGCTCAAATTAAATAAATAATTAAAAAAAAGCTCGAATTTTTTTTAACAAAATAAGAAAAATCCAGGTGCTGTTGGTGTGAATCTGCCTCCTCGTTCATGGACAACAACTGTAAAAAACAACGAAACTGTGCTTTAATTGGACATGTTCTCCGTTATGTGGACAATAACCCAGTCTACTGGAACACGGTTCTGTTTACTACTAGGTTTAGTTCTTTTATGAACCCACCAAGGAGATAAGAACATGGAGACCACACAGAAGTGTTATGGTTAGCTTGTTGTTAGCATACCAGAGCTAGCGTTTTAACGTCTGTAACGTGTAGCTCACTTTAATCTCCAAAGTTTAAAATGATGGTTCTTAGCCTTTTTTTTTTTTTTTTTTTTTTTTAAACAGATTTATTTAATTAAGTAGTCTGTACTAAATATGAAATGCAATAACAAAATTGCCAGGGGGAATGATTACATCCTAAAAATAATATTTAAATCAGTTACAAGTGTTAATAGTTTTGGTCTCAGATTGAAACAAACAAAACCAGTTGAATTTAAAACTAGAACTAAAGATGACCTCGACAAATGATAACCGACACAATTTGTACAGTTCACACTTCATTGTTTCATGTAAAACAGGTTAATTTCAGCATCTGATACTGTTAAAATATTCATGTTCTCTACTGGAATATGTGTTATTTTAATTCATTGAACTTTATTTTTATAACTAGATAAATAACATTTTTATTTGGGAAAGTATTGTTTCAGGGTCTGGTCAAAGTTATTTTTATCATTCAAAAAAAAAATGTAAGCTGTTTTTAATTCACACAACAGAAAATCGTTTGATAAGTTTATTCTGTTTAGAATAAAATATTATATTCTAAAAAGAACGGTTTTAGAACTAATTTAAATTTGAGTCCAACCCTTTGGCTGTGGTCCTGCCATCTGCTGGTCAAACGAAGGTACTGCATCAAAAGGAATGACAATTATACATGTAATTTTTTTTTAAACATTTACAGACGAGATAGAAAACTATGAACAACATAGAACCTCTGTTACACTATATAAACAAAACATGTAAATAAAAATAATAAAGTTGTAGTAATCAAGGATTTACCTTGACAGTGGATGAAATGAAATAAATAACAATTAAAATAAGATCAAAAAATAAATTGGAAGTAATACAAATTAAAATAAAAGTTTACATAATAAGAAAATGACAAGTAATTTTCATGAATACAATTATTACTTAATCTTTTTTACTTTATGCCTCCCTGTATTGATCTAACGGAAGTTTAATTATGTGAAAACACCTGAAGTGTTTAATGACAGACTGGAACAATTATTTGTATTTCTTTTTGGTTTTCTTTAATAAAAATAAAGAAAAAAAAATTCAAAAGCAAACATGACTTGGATAAAATATATATTTTTTAAAAAAAATCAATTTACCCACAGATTGGACCAAGATTTTTTTTGTTTTAATGTAAATGAGAGATGAGGTGATGGAGCTTAAAGATGCACCAATTATAGAAATGATTATGTAAAATATGATTATGTGGAATAATCAGATTTATTTCATGTAACTGAGGTATGGTGTAATTATTGTGACAGCCACCATATAGTTTTAAAGAATAAATACATTTTAGTACATTTAGACTGTCCTGTTGATGACCGTTTCTGTTTCAAATATGTACCTAAGTAACATTTACATTTTCTTTTTATAATCGGTCAAATCAAATATTTTCTGTTCAGATGTTAAATTCTAGTTAACTTTTATCTGTTTATGATGGAAATGTTGTCATGCGTGTGGAAGACGAACACAAAATTAAGTTTCAAGTCAATGTAATAGTATTTTACATAGTTTATTTCAGATATCATTCGCCTCGTAGCAGAATGGACTCAGTCATGGTCACGTTGAATTCGGGTGTTTGTTTTCTAACAGCGGTCTGGGATAAAAACAATAACTAATGTCAGAATATAGTTTTATATTATGAGATAAATTTAATATTGATATTTTTATCTCGAATCATCAGGACACCTTACAGCTTTTAGACACGTGCCCTGATACTTTTGTCCATATAGTTTATAAAACATCAATATTTCCTTAAAGTTTAATGGTAGATTTTTGTTTGTCAGTGAAATGTGAAGAAAGTAGAACATTAATAATCATAATCATGGATAAAAATAAAAACAATGCTGAGAGAAATTCTGATGTGTTTTTGAAGCAAATAGAACAATTTAATCCAAACTAACAGTGACATTTATCCCAAACCCTGTTAAAAAACACCTGAATTCAACGTGTCCACATAGTGTATGACTTGGGTAATTCTGTTTGTGTATAATATAGATTTAAGTCCTTGACCTGTATTCGTGAAGTGACTTAATTTAATAGTTCTATGAAAAAGCTGAGCTTTCTGCACATGTTCTGAAATGAATATTTACATCAGAATAAATCTACAGAAACATTACTAAGGTTCATTGTCACAAACCACACACGAGTCTGACAGTAAAAGGTTTATTTTATCAAAACATACTTTATTGAAAATGCTTGCAGACACTGAAAACATGTTCATGTGGCGAATTTCTTCTGGCGTACAGGTGCAGGCAGCTGAGACTGGATGTCCAGCAGGGGGCGCTCCACCACCACCACTGAATGGTCGTCCAGTAAACGCACACACAGGACATTCTGTAGGACGACAGTTCAGGTACGAATACATAACATAACCAGTAATAAACAGTTCAATCAGATTAACACACCTGAATGTCTCCCCAGTACTGTTAAAATGGGTTCATCTGATTTAATTTTTACATCTGCTGACAGTTATAGGCGTAGAAAATATATCCCATAATAGCCTGAAACCAAAGTCAAGACCAGAGTTTTTCAATTATATTTTACATGCATGTAAACGTATCAGATCTGGTCATTACAACTATAATGTCGTGTTTTAACGTCATGTAAATGAGTTCAGTGAGTCCGTTTACGTGACTTTAAAGATCTGATAATTGGAATAATCAGATATCCAATTAAAAAAACCTGGTTTAGATGCTCCAGTCCATTAGTGGATGGTAGAATCAAACTTCCTGTTATTGTCTTCAACTCACATGACTAGGTAATTTCAGTTATTTTTGAAACGGCTACATAAATCAGATTAACCCGTATACGTGCAGGAAGACGTTGTGTTATCATCTTTAGCGTTTACAGGGTCAGTAATGATCGGTTTATTGGTGTGAACGTTGACAGGTTTTCTTGACGTTACCTGGAAGGTCTTGCATATCTTGAAGGCGTGACTCTGTCTGATCCTCTCGGCTTCAGGGAGACTTCGCAGCGTCATCTGATTGAGGAACATGGTCTTAGCTCCTGGAAGAGGCTGCGGATCCAACACAAAGACAGGATTCAGTGTCTTTCATCCCTGACAAAAGTATGTGGACACGTTTGTTTTCTAACAGGGTCTGGGATAAAAACAATAATGACTAATAATGTCAGAATGTAGTTTTATATTTTGGGATAAATATCATTGCATCGGTTAGTTTGGGTTAAATTTGCTTCTGAAATGCCTCAGAATTTCTCTCAACACTGATTTTGCTTTTTTCAAATCAAATTTTATTTATGGCACTAAAACTTATCTCATGACAGTTTGCTCCATATGACACTTGATATCAATGACTATGATTTTAAATGTTCTGTCTTCACATCTTCCATTAAACTTAAGGGAAATACTGATGTTTTTATCTGAAATAGTTTAGAAACATCAGTACTTCCCCCAAAGTTTAATGGGAGGTTTTTCTTCCTCAGTAGATGTTAGTTGTGGTGGAACATTTAAAAACAAATATCAATGTTGAGAGAAACTGAATAAAACCATCGGAGGCATTTTGGAAGCAAATCTAATAATTTAACTCAAACTAATCAATGCAATTATTCATCCATAATGATGACTTTTCATCATTGCCCCTTGTGGCTATTGGATGTATAGCGTAAAGAACCTTTCCCATGGGTCACCTGGGTCTTGAACCAGCTACCTTCTGCACCAAAGTCAGTAGCGTTACCCACTGACCTACCTAGTCACTACTTCCATCCCATAATAAAAACCATATTTATTATTCTTTATATCCCAGAGTTAGAAAAGAAGCACCTGAACCCATCCACATACTCTCACATGTAAATGTAAGCTCCGCCTCCTATTTGCATGTGTTTGTGGCCTACAGCGCCACCTAGTTTATTTATTCATGCTGTTTCTTTTAGATGTTGGAAACTATACGTACCAGAGTCTGGTCCACAATGCAGAACATGAACGTGTCGTGCAGGATGATGTGGGCGGGGTTCTTGGGGTTGAAGGTGACGTGGGTGATGGGCGTGTCCCTCTGTAACCACACAGGGTGGAGGCCGTGTTTCTGCAGCGTCCTGCTCCAGTCTGTGTACTGCTTCTGCACCAGGGAGTATTCAAACATCTGCGGCACAAACATCCACAAAACACACTTTAACAGGACGTATCATGTGACAGAATCAGCTGTGAGGGGCCGAGGCTCATGTTTACCTGCTGGTCGGCGTGGACCATGACCAGGTTACTGCTGGTCGGGTGGATGGCGATGGCGGTGGGACAGGAGCTGTACACCGGAACTGTGCAGTGAAGCTACAGACGCATCCACAGGTGAGTTTATTACACACTTTATGATAAATAAAAATTCTGACTCTTCCACTAAAACATCACATTTTAAACAGTGTTAAATTCCTACACTGACAGTTTAGTATTTAATGTATTTTACCCAGTGTTAGTGTTAATTATTATTAATATGTACTAGTTACAAACATGATGTTTAAAGCTGTGAATGAATCTCTTCCTTCATAGTAAATCATTTCTAATTGTACTCCACCATAAATGAACCATGTGTTTACAAACAGCTGGTAGGTCACATGGGCATTTTCAGAAAAGTATTGTTGCTGCAGAACATAATGTGGTTGTGTGGAGCTCCACGTCCCAGAACGCATGTTTTTTTTCTGAAAATGTGTGTGACCTACCAGCTCTGTTTGTAAACACATGGATTTACTGTGAGGAAAGAGATTCACAGAGTCATAATACTGAGGATAAGACTGTGGTTTTACAGATCTGGGGTTAGAAATGACAGTTAAGTTTAAAAAAACAAAACAAACATTCCTACAGGGCTGTGCATATGTTCTTATGGATACCAGAGGTTTAAGGGTTAAAACTAGGGTGCAAACTTATCTGACCTTTAGCTTGTTGAGGTTGTAGACGTGGATCTCACAGTCGGTGTTGGCCGTAGCGAGCCATTTACCGTCTTCACTGGGGAACAGGAGGTGGACGGGCTGTCTGGAGTCTGGACACAAGCAGAAAAGGTTTAAACAACCCTGGTACTGTAGCCTTTCCATAAACCAACCACACTGCTACTTTATTTAATACATAACACATGAGTAATTGGTATTTTCATAATGTCATTGTACTTTTTTTTCCAAAAGCTGTCCACTGTAAAAGGACATTCCATGAAATAAAATGATCTAAAATCCTATGAGTCTGGTTCTTCATCATTTGTCAAAGTCCAGTGAATGAACACCAACCTGATTTGGGTTTGAGGGTGTGCAGGTACTTGCACTCTGACTGATTCAGAGACAAAATGATGACCGATGAGTTAGTGGAGGAAGCGAAGAGTTTAGAGGAGTCTGAGGAGAAGCACAGCTGGTGGGCTGAGTGGAGGATCTTGGGTAGTTTGGACACCTGGACGTAGGGCAGACCCTTTTATCATGAGCGTCACTGACCTTTTGTTGGACATTAAGTCTGTTTACATGAGCATAAAAATCTAAAAACTAGGAGTAATTGGATAATTGTAATAATTAAATGTGATGTGTTTACATGCGGCTCAGAAATATGATCATTGGAAAGAATCCTGGTTTGTACGTATGTGTGTAATGATGTCTGTCTGCAGCTTCCATTTTCTATGGTTTTTAATTTCTGCACAAAGTCTGGAAACAAAGTTCTTGAGGCTCCATAACTTGCACTTATTTTGCTTTCCTTTTTTTTTTACTAGCCATTGTTAAATGTTTGAATTATTTGTATTTTAACTAATCTCTCTCCATCTCAATGGGATTTTTCTTCTGGTTAAATAAGTAAAATAATTAACTTGTTTTTCCACAGGTGCAGATATAAAAACTCAAATCAGATTCACCTGTATACATGCATGAACGTACTGGGGGTTCATTGGATTTATTTTCTATCTGCACATGTGTAGAAAACAGAAGTCAGTCGTACTGTGAAAGAAATCTGATAATGGACTAAAACTGTTTACATCTTATTTCTAAGTGCATGTAAACACATCAGATCTGATTTCTAACAGTTATTGGACACGTGTCTCATATTCTTGGTGTAACTCACCTTGTTGATGCTAATGTTGTTGTTGTCGTGTTGTAATCTGTACAGTCGGACGCAGGAGACGGTGGAATACGCCAACCAACCTCCACATGGAGACAAAGCGCTGCAGCAGATGTGTTCCTCACCCTGCAAAAAAAAAAAAAAGGACTAGAATTATTACAGGCATCCAATATTTCTTTGTTTTTATAATAATACAGGGTTTCCGCAGGTCATTTAAAGTCATTAAATAGATTTAGTGAAAATTAAGGCTTTAAATGACACTAAAAACATTTGATCATTGTTCTTCACAGTTCTGCCTCAGTTTATTATTTCCATATATAGATGAAAAGTTTCAGATCACAGTGCATCTACAAATGCACTAAACATTTATTAACAGGCAGAATATTGATAAACTTTCATTTATTTTTCTTAAGATCGTTCATGAATGTTTAAGTTATTCATTGTTTGTTTGTTTTTAAAGGATAGTTGGTAAATGTACATAATTTCATTCTTTTCAATTTTAGCTATTTTCCCCACACTTAAATAAAAACAAATTTGGAGTTTATTGGTTATTATGCTGTTATTACTTTAGCTCATATTGGTCTGTATGTGAAACCTGAACATCTTTAACTGTTAATATCTGCAGTGTAATTTTTACATTTATCTCGTGGGCTGAACTGGACCCTTTGGTGGTCTGGTTTGGGTCCACGGGCCCCATGTTTGACACCCCTTAGTTAAAATGTTCTTGCGTTCCGAGAACACAATGTTATGTAACATCACACTCACCTTCCTGTTGAGCTGGATCAGTTTCTCTGGTTTTCTGTTCAGAGGTAGAGGTTCACCAGGCTTTTCTGATAAACACACACACACACATATATATATATAAGGACACAATGAACCACACGTCATTCAGAAACTGTTCGTGTTCATCCTTTTTCTCACCGTATCCATCACTGTCTCCGAGCCTCCAAACCTCCAGATGACCAGGAAACTGGAAAAGCAGCATTCCTGCTTTTTTGGCGCAAGAAACCAGGCTTTTCTACAGAAATGACAAGTTCTCCATGTTCAACACAAACACGAGGCACCAAAAAAAGACTTCAGCGTGTCCTTTGTTTTACTGTTTACTCACATGTGGGAAAGTGATTTTGCGTAAACCGGACTCCTGTGTGTTTTTTTCCACTTTGTCCAGTAGAGGGCGCACTACCAGCTGAGTGTCCATACCTACGATCACATGAACACGGCAGTGAAATGAAAAGTTTCCCTTTTTTTGAATGATTTCTTCATATATTTGGTCCAAGTAGAGCAGGTTCTGCACTGACCTCCAGACACCACCGCGGTGTCGGTGTGGACCAGAGCCCGAACATCATGGGAGTGGTTTTTAAAGGTCCTGGTTCGGACCCAGTCCTTGTCCTGCTGGTCCACAGTGGAGGACAGGAACTGGAACTGGACTACGGTGCCTTCTGATGTCCCAGCGATTAGACTGGTCTCATCCTGAAAACATCAGCGCAGGGTCAAAGGTCACATGATCGTCAGGAAGAATAGGTTTTACGTTTTTTTAATGTATGTGCAATGAATTTAGTGATGCTGCAGTCAGTGCAAACAATAGGAATTTAAAAAATACCAGAAAATAATAAAGCAAATATAAACTTACAGGTAAGTAGTAACATAAGAAAATAGAATCTAAAATTTAACAAAAAGTGAAATAAGAATAGAACTAAAATATGAATAGACACAATTTTAAGAATATTAGCAATATTAACTGAATGTTTATGAAAATGTAGAAAAATAGTGCATTTGTTTGAGCTTTGGTTTGTTTTTAGATCCTATTTATTCCATAATTGTCGGTTTTTGGTAGATCTTGTACATTTATCCATCTACACTTCGTTATAGAAATAAACTTCACCTTGAATAAATGTTGTATTATTATTATTATTATTACACTAACTCCAGAGGATTCTCAGAGGTATCTGTTCCTTTACTGGTCCTGGTCCTGAACCCACCTGGGACACCGCCAAGGTCAGGACGTCCCACTTGGTGATGAGGTGCGTGCGCCGCAGCGTCCCCGTGAGCCCGTCCCAGATCTGAACCTTCCCCGCCGAGTCTCCGCTGATGATGGTGTTGTCAGAGAGGAAGACCACGCCCCACACCACCACCTCTCTGCTCCTGGACGACCCAACACCCCTCTCCACCAACAGCCTGTGTGTGGCATGACCTGAAATCAGACACAACGGACGCACCGACGGCCCAGTGCATCATGGGATAAAAACATCAACATGACCTCAGTCTGTTCCCTGAAGCTCCACACCTAATTTATGTCTATATCTAATACTTCTCATATGGATATTTGTCTAGTACATGCTCTAATTGTGTTCCAACATGTCCACTGCATAAAATACATTTTAAAAAATCTGAAAAAAAAAACTTGTATTCCTCCATTTCTAATCAAAACAATAATGTAAAAAAGCAAAAACCTTTACTTTCCTGTGTCTGGGGTTTATATATATAGATATAGATATATAGAGTGGTGAGTGATATATGTGGTCGGTCTGATATGGACAGCTCAAATGATGTCAATTTTTATGAGACACCCTCTGTGTGTGTGTTTATATTTAAATTACTTATTTTTAATCTGTGCAGGTAAAATAAAGTAGCTGAAAATAAATTACTGTGAAATACTACATAATTTTTATTGTATTTTAGATGCATCTGATCTCAGATCGTGCGCGCTCACCCGTCTCAGTGTCAAAGATTCGGATCATGTCCATCATACCAGCAACGATCAGAGAACCAGAAGGATGCCACGACAGAGAAATGACACGACCTGGAAGAACACAGAACGTTAGTAAAACTGAGGACGGGGCAGACGGCGTCAAACACAAACTGAACGGACAGAATTACAGCCACACGTGAACTCAGGAGGGAACTCATTTCACTGACAGAACACTGGTATTATTATTAATAATATTATTAATATACTGGTATTTACCTTTTTGTCTGTCGAGGTTCCTCTGAAACTGAATCTCTCCTTCTAATATTTCAAAAATCTTCACCGTCCCGTCTTCACACCCGACCTGATGAAGAAAAATCCAAAAATAAGGTCACACTAAATACTGGACTTTTTTTTTCCTTCAGACTGTGTTTTTAGTGTTGTACATATTTCACATGTTTGCTTCATAATAATGAAGCAGCAGTGTTAGAAAAGTAAAGTTATGTCACTTATGTCATAATAATAATAATATGTCTGGGTTATATTTTAATACACAGACTGAGAAACACAAATCTAACGGTTCCGTAGACGTTTGCACACTTCTTTACTGATATATTGTATGAACTTCCATCTTAATGAAAACATATATTTTACTTTGCACATCACAGTTTGTCCAGATTTTCTACCAGCTCCATTTTAAATACTTCTCATGTATTATGCATAGTGTGTTTGCTCTTGTGTTCTAGTTTTACTGTTTGTCATGCTGCTACTATATTATAATTTCACAATTTTGGATCAATAACATTTGTGCATTTATTCTGTATTTAATTTATCTTCGTATGTGAAAATGTGTCATTTTAAAATAAAGAACTAAAGACCGCTGCTTCAAACACAAATGTCAGTCTTCACCTTCGCATCCACATCTTGACACTGCAACACCTAAGGTAACATTCCTTGGAAATTTCACTAACATTCTGTGCATATTTATGTCAAAAGTCAAAAGGACATGTGATTTTTAAGGTGTTCCACTCGTACTCAGTAGTGATGTATATTAATAACTTTTAGGGTTAGACAACACTAGTAGCATAAAATGAGCAGAAGAACAGAAGTCAATGAGGCTCATGATGTCAGTGGCAACAAAAGGGATATCCTACAATCCACTATAAAATAAACTAAATAAACAACGCAATGTACAAAAGATACCAATTTAATTGTTATTCAGAAAGCAGATTGTGGACAGATTTAATATGAAATGTGACATTGAATAGAAATACCAATAACTGTTGATTTGATAGTTTCATCAAACATCCCTCAACCATTTGTAAAAAAAAACAAACAAAAAAAACAGACCATAAATTATGATATCATGTAAACTCAAGGTAGTGGCACAAAGAAAGAACTGTTAGACAATCGATATGAACTTAATTTGAGCTACATTGACTCGACAGTGGCAGAATAATGATCAGAGAACCCATTTTCCCCCACAAAACTTCACCTAGTGAATGAATGAATGAACGCACATGAACTCTGATGGTCGACAGAACATGGACATTTGTAAAATGATCAATATGAACCAAATTTGATCTCAATAAACCTATTATTGATTATGTCCAAAAAAACTGATTTTCAACCAAAGCGCCCCCATGTGGATGATTTATTAAACTCATAGAGAAGCTGAAATCCATGGGGTTCACCCACTAGGGGTCCAGTTTGTTAGTTATGAAAGGACAAATCCAACCAAATCTGTCCTAGTTATCACCAAAACTCCAAAGAGATCCAGCCGCGGTGGGGGGTGAAACCATTCTATCTAAAAACACCATTTCATGGATATAATAAAGATTTACTTATTTTCAATTAATCATCTTGAACTTCATAAATAGATCTGTACTGACCGCCAACAGGGTTCCTTGCGTGTTGCTGCTGATGGTCCAGATGGGCCCCCCGTAGGCGTCCATGGTGTACTTGGGCCTCAGGTTCTCCAGGTCGTACTCGGTGATCTCCCCGTTCAAACCAGCGCTGAACAGACGCTGTCCCACCCAGCACAGCGCCTCCACAGCTCTGCCATCCTGACCCGGAACCACCTGCACATCCAAGCACACAGGTACTTTACTTAACTTTAAACATTTTATCTTCAGATGTCACAGTGAATAAACGGAATATACTTGTTTTGATTCATTACAATAAATTGTTAAAGTTGGAAAATATCAGTGACGTTCACTTCAAATTCTCCCGTCACTTTGTATTTTCAGAAATAACTTCACAAACAATAAGGAGAGAAGAGTTTCTGCAGGTTTCAGCAAATTCAATTTAGCACTTAACACTTTAAGTCAATTTAAGACCCATTTCATCCAACTGAAAAAAAATGAAATTAAGTTAAAAAAAAAAAAAAAAAGTAAATAAAAAATCACATCAATGATGCAGCAGAATTCAAGTAATGGAAAAGATGCAACACTACCACAAAACTATGGGAGCAAACCTTAACAATAGAAATGACACATGGTGACACAGTTAAAGGGTTAAAACAACAATGTCACAAAACATGCAAAGAAACCAACACTAAGGTGATAATGGTACAACAAAACACAACAACATGAAAAGTATGTAAAAGATTAAGCAAAATTCTAGACAAGACCAAAAATAAGATACAGGGCATAAAGAAATGTACGTACAAGACACAACAGGATACTAAACATAAAGTGTTTGATTTCATATATTAAATCTTACGCTCTTATTCAACAAACTGAAAACACTGAAACATTTCTTTATAAACAAGGAGGTGCTCTGACTTCTCCATAGCTTTTGACAACTGTGCTTAATTTTTACCAAAACTAACCAAATATTTAATTCACATCTCACTCAGGAAGAAAATACTGATGTTTAGAAAGTATATGGACATAAATATTGGGACATGGTTACAGTTCTATGATGATTTAAACATTGGATTTCCATAGAGTTTAATGGCAGATTTTTCTTCCTTCTGTGAAGTACTGAGGGTCAACAGTCCACAGGAATGGAGAGTGTGGAAAAGAGGTTAAGATGAGTGTACAGGCAGGATGGAACAGGTGTAGAACAGTGTCAGGTGTGATAGAAGAGTTCAGCTCAAATGAAAGGTGTCCAAAAGTGTGGTGAGAGCAGCCATGTTGTTTGGTCTAGAGACAGTGTCAGT
>JAPSES010132474.1:286-15353 GCA_029822895.1 Maxillicosta whitleyi
TTTTTGTTGCTGCCCCCCCCCCCCCCTCTCTTTTTTTTTTTTTTTTTTTACTTTTTAAGAAAATTTTTAGGATGGGAAGCTTATCTTGGGCTTTGTATTGCAAAAGTTTAGAGCTATTTGTCAGTTCCTTTTAACTTTAACATAAGGAATATATGGCTTAACTTAAATTGTCTCACCTCTCAGTACCTTATTGTAGAGTGGAGTATCTCTTGGGTCCATTTAGATTTTCACTGAAGTCACTGTCACATGTCAGTTTGGTGGACACTGCCTAACCCTAGAGTGTATGTTGTGCTGGGAGCAGGATGTGAATGAACAGTAGAAGTTTTTATGAACGTCTGTCCTGAGTCTTCTACACAGATTCCTCCATGAAATAGACCCTAACATAAACTTCAGAGAAGGATGTACAGTGTAAGTAAATACCTTATTACTATAAACTAGCTGAATGAAAAGGAGGGTGGTGTACTTTAGGAAGATGGCAGCAGAAAACAGCAAACTCTGTGAAGGTGACCCACACTTTGTATAAAATATCACAAACACCTGGCCTTGCAGGTCCGTGTATGTTGCGGACGTCTGATTTCTGTTTCAGAACTTACAAAATGAAGAACATAAAATAACCACTATTTTTTTTTCGGTAAACAAAAAACAGACTTTTATCATGTTGTTCTCATTCATTCATCTTTTGAACCCACTTTATCCTCACCAGGGTTGCTTGGAGCCTATCCCAACTACTTAAGGGGGCTTCACCCTGCCAACATATAGAGACAATCACTCAACTGATTAGATTAACATATCGGTACATGTCTTGTGATGGTAGGAGGAAGCCAGAGTACCCAGAGAGAACCCACAGGGAGAACATACAAGAGGTCCCACCATCAGCTGGTGTTGGAATAGTACCCAGGACCTTCTTGTTGGAAGGCATGAGTGCTGTCCACTGCACCACTGTGTTGGCCTACGTCACTGTTCTTCTCAAAATTTAAAAAAAAAAAATGGCAAAGGACTCTAACTCGCTGCAGTTGCTTTGGAAAATAGAAAATTGGAATTGAGGTAAATTTTCTTTTCCATTCCCATTTTGCCATAGATAGGTCTTTTATTAATGACTTGGAAGACATTGTTTTGCTGAGTTTTACCACAAAACCAAAGAAGAGATATGTAGTTCAGATTTGTTAGATGCAAGAAATATGTCTTTAGATCAGTGTTCACATTTAATTAATCCTCTGGAGTCTCAGTGTATTTTGGTTGTTTTTGAAGTAGGGTTAGTGTTAGTGGAACCCTACTTCAAAAACAACCTATAGTGGAACATTTTTCACATGCACAAAACAAAAACCAACTACAAAACACACTCACACTTCACTGCTCTCTAATTATTAAACTCCAACTCGCAGGCATCAGGGAGCCACTATAAATATCAGGGAGACTCCGGGAACTTCTGGGACACTTGGGATGTCTGCGTTACCTTCTTTGTAATTCAATTTGCTTTGACGTTGTCCTTTGTGAACTTTTTTGTTTTTTCAAAGATGTAGATGGACGGAGTGGGCATGATGAGACAACACGCTTTGCTTTCAGCTACTGCAGCCATCTGTCTGTCTGTCTGTCTGTCGGTCGTACTCACGCTGTTCAGGATGTGTGCCTTTTAAATGACTATTTAAAGCAGCGGTGCTAAAGGTCTTTGCAGAAGAACCCCCTCTAGAATGTTTGGTTGAACACTCATTGCAAACTGAAATTCTCTTCTCACTCTAACACTTTAAAATATCTCCACACTGCCGACATTTTACCAAGGGCGAGAGATCACTGCGCCACTGCACGTCATCTGATTATGTCATTGCGTCACATTATATTATATATATATTAATATATTCTGCCTCACTCACTCCACCGAAGGCCAAATGTGGCTTTTTTTTTTTTTTTTCAATATTTGGCCGAATATATTTGGTTACTAAATATTCAGGGCATCCCTAGAATGGCAGCAACCTACACGGACCCTTGCATACTGGAGCTTTCAAGCTTTATCTTTCAGCCCCTTTGCATTTTCCTGTCAAAAACAGTTTTATAGCACAAAAAGTGAACATTTGTACTGTGATTTCAAGCTTACCATTAAGATATCAATGAATAAAGTTGAAATAAAAAATTTAAAAGATGTGCTTAATTTGCAATACTCTTTTGCTTCATATTGTGAATAAAAGGGATACTTTTATAATCCACTAATATTCATTTTAAGTGTGCCCAGTACAACGTCAGTACGACAATTGCAAATGATTATATTATGTGTTATAGGTGAATTTATTGAATGTATTATAGGTGAAATAGAATAGTAATTCAGAATGGATAGAGAATGCAGCTCTTACCAGTCCAAAAAAGAAAAAAAAAGGCACAGTTTGTACACTTTATGTTGTTTGTTGTGAGCTTTTTAGTAAAGATCAGCTTAGTTGTGTTTAATGTTGGACTGTATACAATAATTTAACCTATAGTAATGACAAAAGGAACTTGTTCACTTGTCAGGATATAATAAATCATCTGGTCCTTACCAGGTTTTAAACTCATTTAAATCTTGACTTAAAGAGGAAAAACACACAACAGATAACAACATGCCATTACTTAATTTATTGACCATCAGCATTTGTCACCACGTCTATAAAAGCAGCCTTGGCAGTTTGTTGCGTTCAGAAGTGAACACAATACCAAGGGGGTAAGACAAAAGTGATGAGCTTACAGAAAGATTTTTCACAAATTCTAAAATATTCAAGAAAGTTATTCCTCATTGGATTTTATATTGCATGTGCATGCATATATACAAACAAACAAACAGAAGCCATGCCCCTTTACCCTCTCTTGTGTGGTACAGGTCCACATCTCTACCTGTCTTGACCTCCAACCTCTTCCAAGCGTTTACTAACTTAATTAACCTGAGGTATCACGTATTATAACCTCAACCTTTAATCATGTCTACTCTTGTGGCAGTAAAGGAACAAGCCAGGAACAAAGAGATGGACACAGTCCATTTAAAGACCATTTAATTACAGGTGTTATGGTCATTTCTGTGCAGCAGGGAGCATCAAAATATGAACCCACCCTGCATTCTGTAACTGCATATGGTTTGTTATACTCCAATTACAATTTCCCAATTTCTTAAAATGATTTTGTTTGCAGAGTTGGTCATTTCAGAGCAGAAGACACTGATAATCAGGCCTAGGAGACGACCATTCAACTAGAACAGGGGTGTCAAACTCATTTTAGTTCAGGGGCTAAATTCAGCCAAAACTGAGCTGAAGTAGGCTGCACCAGTAAAATATTAACATAATAATATATAAATAATGTCTTTTAAAGTGAAAAATTTGGATTTGGATTTGGATTTGGCCCCCGGGCCTCATGTTTGACACCTGTGAACTAGAACATTCTTATTTATTCAGACAGGGGCAGTGCACAATATACATTAACTTTAATAAAGACAGATGTAATGTACCTAACTAAACTAAACTAAAATATACACGAGACAATAAAAAGACATTTCTACAACTCCATGTGTATAAAAAACTAAAACTAATTCACAAAACTAAAACTAATTCACAACCATTTTTCACTCTTGTTCCTCTCAGTACAGTCTTCCTATTCCTATTTTATTTTGCAGCCCAAGCCTAATTCAGGACTCCATTTCAACCTTTATTTATTTATTTATTTTTTGTTGACTTGCCATGCATGTATTGTTTGAGTTATTATGTATTGTTTAATGTTAGAGTTGAAGGAGTATATTTTATTTTTCCTGTTAAACATTATGTGTTGCATTTCACGAGGAAATTAAAACATTAAAAGAAACAACATTGACAAGTGAAATTGGAAACATAAACTGGTCACACTACTTTCGCACAGTTGCAAAATAGAGTGCACATTTTGAGATGTGAAGGTGAATAGTGCGAGGGGTAAGGGGTTAGTCAGTGTCTAACACTGGACTTTTGGCATGGTAAAACTGTCATCAACATTTGCACGACAAGATCATATGATGATGTTGTTAGAGTAGAACAGAATCTTTATTTTGTCAGTAGTTTGTTACACGCGGAAACATGTACCACACACCGAAATTTGTCTTCTGCTTTTAATCCATCACTAGATCATGATGCGTCACACACACTGCACGGTAGGAGTGGTGGGCTTGCCATGTTGGACACCCGGGTAGCAAAAAAATGGGGGGGCTAAGTACCTTGCTCAATGGCACATCAGCCAACAACTTTCTGTCAGTCCAAGGAATCAAACCAGCGACCCTTCAGTCACAAGCCGACTCTCCAGCCGACTATTGAGCTATCTAGGCGTAAGTTAGTAAGTGTAACTTACTAACCTCAGCAACACTAGAGGTGTCAAGAAAAAAAAAAAGACCTGACCTCTACTTGAGTCCCTGACCATATGAAAGAACAGACACAGATGGATGGAGACAGAGAGCCGGGGTCAGTTCGTGTCTCCTCTTCTTATGTGTTGTTTGTTAGCTTTAATGGGCATGGCAACACTTAAAGCTCTGAAACTAGTCTGACCTGCTTGACCTCAGACACAGAGGTTAAAAGCCTACTGCTGACAGATAGGATGACAGGATGATGTGGGAGAAAGAGGAATGAGCAAAGAATGAGAAGAGAATGGGTAGCACAAAGGACAAAGCAAGAGAACAGAAGATTGATGTCTGAAAAAAGGACGGGAAAATGGTTGGAACAGGAGCGAAAAGAAGGTGTCATTGACCCTCCTTTTATCTCTGTTCATCCAACTTGTGAGACCTCAACTCTCTCTCACCTCTGTGTGTGTTGCTTGCGTTCTTATACGATGGAGGCATAAAGTCTCTACACTGCCCCATATATGAAGTTATACCTTCATTATTACCTCCACCAAGGAGGTAATATTTTCACCAGGGTTTGTTTGTTAGTTTGTTAGTTTTGTTAGTTAGCAAGATAGCTCAAAAAGTTATGAATGGATGTTAATAAAATTTTCAGTAAATGTTCACTCTGAGACAAGGAACAGATGATTAAATTTTGGAGGTGATCCAGATCACTGTCTGGATCCAGGAATTTTTTAAAGGATTCTCTATTAGTTATTATTGGCATTGTTGTAGTACTAAAAAATGTCCACCAGATGGCAGTGGAACTCCTGTTTTCTCATATAGTCTAAGGACTTTTCTATAGACGTACCTTCCATAGTTATGGAGCTAAATCCTAAAGAAAACCACCATTACAGAAATGTGGGTTTTTGCGAATAACTATTCAACAAATAACAATATCAAAACGATAACAAATAACGTTTGTACAAGAAACATAATGCTCTCTCCCTGTGTAATAGGGTAACGATTTGAATTTCTGGATACAACCATGGGCTGTATGAAGTGACAATGGTTTTTCAAGATGATTCAAAGTACATTTGTCTATATTCATCATGGAGGCATAGTGATTTTTGTTTCCATGGTGTTTAACGTCCTGGCAGCCACACAATCAGCAGTGGTTTATGTCCTTATTTGCATTCAGACGCTGCTGGACTTCCTTGAATCTTTTCACCATATAAAGTATTGCAGAGGCTGATTGACAGAAATTCATTACTATTTTACTTTGACAAAGATTTTGTTTTCTTTGGCTATTTGTCAGTTTTCACAAGAAGTTTGCTCCTTTTAGGAGGTTGCTCCTTTTATACTCGGTGAAAATGTTTTTTGTCCTTTTGTTAAAGGTTGAAATTATTATTATTATTTTTTTTAAGTCACACATTTCAGCTATGATTACAAATGTCCCAACTTTTGCGGAAATTGGGATTGCATGAATGATACAAGATCTGCAACACACACACACACACACACACACACACACACACACACACACACACACACACACACACACACACTATATGTATGGTTAATGTTAGGGTTGCTGTGCTCCACTCACTTTCGTAGTCATTTACAAACCATCCTGTCACAAATAAATGTAAATAACATGGACTAGCTGAAATTTCTGAAAAATAAGTGCAATTATAACAATGTTTTGCCTCAACTTATTTATACATGTGCATTACAGATCACAGTGGATCTACAAAGGCAAAAAACATTTAGTAACATAATATTGTTAAATGGTAATACGTGATTTTTTTTTAACTTAGTGAATTCATCCTCTGGGCCAGATTGGACCCTTTGGTGGGCAGGTTTTGGCCCACAGGCCGCAGGTTTGACACCCCTGCTCTACACTTTAAAAATGCTGATTTTGCACATATCTGTGTGTATGTGCATTTTGTGTTTCCTGCCCTGTGTTTTTCCATCTTTCAGTGCCATAGTTTAATTAAAACTAAACCTTTCTATTCCAAATGGTATAATAAAAAATATGTGCTTATGCAATAGGACTTCCTGTCTGACAGGTATGGCCTAACATTTGATCAAAATGATAAAACATTTGCTAATTATTTGCTTTAACTTTTTAAAGGCCATCCTAACAGCCTGGTTGACCTTTTGTTTGAACAAATTTCTACTATCAAAAGCAAAGCGGATTTCTGGCAGGAAGTCTCTACTCCCTCTACTGAAGTGAGAGGTGAACCTTTTATCAGGAAAAAACATACATGGTTGTCGATACCAAGAGACTAATATTTTTTTGATGCAGTGTAAAGTATGCCATTTGTTACATATATGATGTTTTTCAATTTAAAAGGACATTGCATTCACAGTTTGACATGAAACTGAGAAGTAAAATTGTGTCTAATCATCTATAGTACATAATATATTCAAAACATTTTAGAATCTGAGGAAATCTCAGTGGTCGTCTGTGCACAAAGAACAAGGCCATAAGTCAGTATTGGATGCTTGTGATCTTGGGGCTTTCAGGTGGCACTGCATTAAACCAGGCTTGATTCTCTGATAGAAATTACTGCCTGGGCTCAAGAAGACTTCTAGAAATTATTGTCTGTGAGCATGGTTCACTATGCCATCCAAAAAAATGCAGGTTAAACACTTTATAATGCAAAGAAAACGCTATGTGAACGCTGCCAACTTTTCTGGACAGGAAGATGGATAGAGGCAAAGTGGAAAACGCCTCTGTGGTCAGAAAAAAATCTAAATTTAAAATTCTGTTTGTAAAATATGGCTGCCACTGACTAAAGAGTAGACTAACCTTCAAGCCTGTTGTCAGGGCTGAGTTGGAAAGTTCACATCTTTGATGGTGCGGTGGTTTATTAGTGCCTCTGGAATGGGCAGCTTGCATGTCAGTAAGAGCAGTATCGATGCAGAAAGGTACAGTCAGGTCCATAAGTATTTGGACTGCAGGACATTTTATTATTTTTATCAGATTGGATTTCAAGTGAAGCATTTTTGTTGACTACATAACACTACAGTAGAAGTTTACAGTGTGCATAGTAATAATTACCAGGAAATAACCCAAAGTAACCCAGACATTTAGCTTGTACTGTAGGCCCCTATAACTGAACTCCCTAAGTTGATGTTTCAATGGATTATACATAGCAGTACAGTCAGAACAACAGACAAGAGAACAAAGAAACTTTGTACTATGGTATGCCAAACAGCGGGAATTAAATATAAAGACATCCATCCATCCATCGCCACAGCGAATCAGGTTCACATGTTGGGTTGCCCTAAATGTATCTATTCCTTTAAATTGATCTTCTGAAAAAGTTGTAGTTCCAGGAACACAGTTCTAACCATAAATGTTTTTCCAAATGCATCTCCCAAGTTTAAAAAACAAAAAAAATTTGTTACAATGTTAGTTGTTATTTATCTCATCATATTTATTTATGAGTTGATCGTATTTCAATTTGAAACTTGAAATACCCAATTTTCTTGCTTTCATTGTTTTTGGATGATACATTTATACCAGTGTTGTATACTACTGAAAAATGTCCAGTTTTTATCTAATCAGATGCTGAAAGACACCGAAGACAGAATAGTGACGTATTTAGTGTTTGTTGAAGTCCTCTATTACTATTTTGATGGTCATATGTTGTTTGCATTTTCTCTTTTTAGGTGTTGGCTCTGCTACAGTAGTGATGTTTTCCGTTTTCCTTAATGGTCACTATCCCCCTGCTGACCTGACTGGAGACATAGCGGTGTCCTACACCTCACCAACTGGTAAGTTCCTAAGTGTACATAAATGCTGCTTTCTGTGGTCTGTGAGTTACCTTAGTTGTAGTAAAAAAAACATTAACACTCAATCAGACACTGTTTCCTAGAAACAGTTGTAGTATTTAGCTGTGCTATATAAAGTTGCAGGAATTCAGCAGAAGAGACAAACCATCCTATTCCATCTGACCATGGAATAAAAAGTGGTGATTGTAATCCCTGTTGCTTCACATTTGGTTGCGAATAGACCCATTGCAAGCTGGAGTTCACAGTACGATGAAGCAAGACCACGTCTTCTGTAAAAGAAGCGGTATGAGCATGAGTCCATTAAAACCAAATATAACTCCCATTCCCGGGCTGTGCCTAGAGTTTTCGTTCATAAAAATTCTGAACAGAGTCTGTGATGAGGGGCAACCCTGGCAGAGTCCAATTTTTTACTAAGAGTGAGGCTGAGCTACTGCTGGCAATGTGAACCAAGCTCTGGCTCCATTCATACAGGGACTGACTAGCCTGTATCAGTAGGCTATTGACTCCATACTGCTAAAGCAACCCCCACAGGATACCCTAAAAGACTCAGTCGAATTATTTTGCCATATCCACAAAGTATTCTGGACTCTATAGAAGGTAAAGAGCTGGTCAAGTGTTCCACAACCAGGATGAAAAGGGCATTGTTCCTCTTGAATCCAAAGTTCAAATATCATCCAGACTCCCCATTTCAGAACCCCGGCATTTACCACAGAGGTTGAGGAGTCTTATTCCCCTGCAGTTGGAACACACCATCAAATCACCATTCTTAAACAGGGGATCCACTTCTCCAGTCTGCCAATCTAGTAGCTTTCATGTTATATTTAAGAGGCATGTCAGGGCAGCTCCACAACATCTAGAGCTTTGAGGAACTTGAGCTGGATCTTGTCCATTTTTGGAGTTGCTCCATTCATACTCTAAACAGCACAGAGCTTCTGAGTTGCTTGATGGGTTGACAGGGCTTTTTGAAGACATCTAGTAGTCACGCTCCATACCTCACTAAATTATTCTCATATCTGTGTTTTTGCCTCTGCAAATGCTACAGCTGCTGCTTACTTGAACTTCTGGTACCTTTCAGCTTCCCCTAAAGTCCCGTATGTGAGCCAAGCCTCATAAGACTCCTTCAGCTTGATGGCAATCTGTACTACCAGTGTCCACTGCCAGGTTCAGGGATTTCTGCCACAACAGGCAATAACAACTTTACGCCCACATCTGAGAACAGGCACTGCAGTAATGTAGGTGCTGAACATGGCCCATTTGGATTCACTGTCTCCCAACTCTTTCAGGATGTGGTTGAAGGTCTGCCAGAGGTGGAAGACCTTTCAAACAGGGTTGCCTACCAGGTTTGTCTAACAAGCCCTACTATGCATTTGGGCTTACTGAGTATGTCTAACAGAACTCGAACTGTGACTGGAGGTGAATCCAACTATTTCTAGCCTCAACCTTCTGCACCAACTTGGACAATTACCCCTTCAGGGAGATTGTGTTCTATGCCTCCATCATCACAAGGGCACACACACCCTCAACCACATGGAGGGGTGGACTCCAGAGCAGAAGCAAAATAAGATGTTAGACCAAAATGAAAACAGCCCCTGAAAATTTCACACAATTCAGATGTCACACTTTAAATCAGGGGTATTCAATTAAAAATAGAAGGAGGTACACTAAATCATTACTCCTCTACAGCTGGAGTCTGACCAGTTATAAATTCAGGCCTATATTTCTTTGCCAGAAGAAAGCATTGAATAACTTTAGTGGACAACATATAGATTTTCTCAATAACACATTTAACTAAATCTTAACACAAGGTATCAGGTTTTGAACACTCCTTTCTTGTTCTGTAGTTAGTGGTTAGATAGATGTAGGCCTTCTGTTGCTTGAGGCATTCAATTAGCAGTTGATCACTGGGGGCTGGGTTCTTGATATATTACTGGACATTTGCTGTTTCCTCCTGGATAGTGGCTCTGATGCTCACTAGTCCTGTGTTTCCCTCTTTTTGTTTCTTGTACAGCGTTGTTATGCACTTGTAAGGCTAGATCCACCAGGCCCAACAGGCATCCTTAGTTAGATCCAACTTGCCATCAGATGGGGATTGGTTGATAGCTCTGCACCTGTCTTCACCCGTGTGCCTAAGTCATACAGCTGCAAGTCTGATGAAACAATATGGTACTCTATGGTGGAACATCAACCTACAGCCTAGGTTAGGGTGTCCCTTTGTAACTGGTCTGCACTACATAAAACTAGATACCAGAAACTATGCGTCTTTCACTGCTTTGCTTCTTTGTGAGCTTCCTGAATGTTTTTGTTGACTTTTAATTCTTTCTTTCTTTTCTGCAGACCTTAATCCCAGAGGTGAGTGTATGGTTAGTAGTGCTGAATAGAGTAGACCATGTAGCAACACAACACACAATAAGAGACAGATGTACTAAGCCCATACACTACGTATTAGGAGATGTTATGTAATATCCTAAATATATATTTTATGCATCCATGGACAAGTTTCCAAAACCACCAGCTACCAGTTAAAAATACGAATGCTAGTACTTATCAAGTACATACATGTTCCTTAGGAATATGTGTGGCTTTAATTAATAGTATCCATTCACAGAATGTATGGGTTAAATGCATAAGCCCAATTCAGTGACAATAACTGACCACACAACATTTAGTTAGCAGACTTTTTAAAATATGCAATAATTTTAATCAGGGTAGAGTGGCAGAGTGACAGTGGTTACTTTTTCCCTGAGCTGGCTTCATATCTTGGTGGAAAACCAAACTAGTATTCACTTCTCCTGTACAGTACAGAGTGCATTCCAATATGCACTCATATTGTATACAGGAAGAGACTGCTGCCTACTGTTTATGTTACTGTAATGTGATACTTGGCATGAGTCTGTACAGACACACATAAACTTGCACATACACATGTGCACACTTGTATACACATGCATATTTCCTTACTGCTGTATAGAATAATTATATCCTTATAACTCATACACATGAAGGCAGACAGAAACACACTCTAGCAGTAGTAGTGGTTGTAGTTGTCAACTTGTGTTTGTTTTAGTGTCTGAGTTTGTGTGCTTGGATTCAAAATAGGATGTCCTTTAATCTAAAGTTTACAGTGAACTTAGAGGCCGTGCAGAGGTGCACACACTTGGCAGTCTGTTTATGTTTTACTCTACTTGGTGTGTTCATATGCATCTAGCGTTACTTAGCCGGTTCACTTAACATTTGGCATACTGATCAAAGAAATCAACGCTGCTCAGTTCCTCATTCCTGTTTCCTCACTGCAAAGCTGTAATTGGCTCATTGAATGCTGAAAAAACACTTAACACACTGGTGACTGGTGTGTTCTCATATGCCTCTCTTATGATCATACTACTGGTGGCCATGGCTCAGGAGGTAGAGCGAGTCGTGCAATGACTGAAGGCTTGGTGATTTGATTCCCGCTCTGTCCTCGCAAGTCTCTATGAGTGCATATGAATGTTTGATGGTGGTTGGAAGGACTGTAGGCGCGAATTGGCAGACACACCTCTGTCAGCTTGCCCCTAGGCAGCTGTGGCTACAGATGTAATTTGCCACCACCAGAGGGGGGATGTGAGAGCGAATGTTTTGGGTGTCAAGAAAAGCACTACAGAAATCGAATCCATTGTTATTATTATTATTATTATTATTATTATTGAGGAAAATTAAGTAGCATAGACTGTACAACTGTGCTTTGAACAGAGTTGCCATGACATCATCTGCCCATTTTTGAACTACTTGTCTTTGTGTTTTGGATCTCTTTCATTTCTGGAGCAGGGAAATAACCATATCTGGACATAAAAAAAGTGTATCTGGATAAGTGCTAGGGTAGGCTAATGCTAGCTAAAACAATAAAGTGGTGTACTATGTTCGTGTAACTTAATCATAACTACAAGTGAACTTTCTGTCAGGAAAAAATAAGTTTAATTGAATGCATCAAGATGGCAGGCATCAAAGCTTTCTGCCAGTCATAACACTAGTCTTGTGATTCTTTAAAGAGTGGGCCACCACTACAGTCACTAGGGAGTAGAAGTAAATGAAAGGAGGTCAATGTAAGTCTATTGGAATGAGGCTAGCAGCAGTGGCTAGCCTCATTCAGTACTCCAGTGCAACTTAAATATGTCTTTTTTCTTTATTATGTATTTTATGGCTGGTACGACTTATACTACAGAGTGACTTATAATCCAGAAAATATGGTAATAAGAGGACACGGTTTTAATCTCAATTTCCAAAAAGTTTAGATAAAATGTGAATAAAAACAGAATGCAATGATCTGTAGATTGATAAATCTTGTCATACTTTATTAACAATTGAACATAGAAAACATCTAATAATTATACTGACACACTATATCACCAAGCATTGTTTTGTAATGATTCAGCAAATTAGAATTTGTTGGCCCCAACGTGTGGGGCCTGGGAAACCTGACTATGTTCAATATCCAATAATTCTCAATCAGTTAAGGTCTTCCTAAAAGAGATCTTATCTTTTATTCATACTGATTTCCTTAGTTGTGGCATTCTTTTCTTCATGTCTGCATGTATTCAAAGAATATTCATTCATTCATTTAATCATTGGATGTCTGGAATGAGAAGATGTTTGGTAGTTGTACATTAGGTACAGTAATTATTGGTAAGAAATTCCATGTATAATAACCTTGAACTTTTTATGTTAACTTTCCTTTTTCACCTCTGTTTTCATTTCTCCTGTGATTTCTTTACATATTTCTCTCACGCTGGTTAATTTTCACCCATTTTTCCACTCGGCTCAGGTTTTGCCTTTCCCCTGTCGTTTCCTCACCTCCTCACCTCCTCCCCTGCTACCCATACTCCATCTATTCCTAACAGCTGTTTTCCTCCATCTCTCCTTCCCTTTCTCTGTTATTCTAGGTAAGTGTAAATTTCTGCCAAGCTCAGCACTGCTTAAGCTCAGGACATAGTTCTCCTCCCCTTTCAGAATTTCCCTTTCACATCTTCCACAAACAGAACTGGATGTTGAGTCTCTGTGTGCAGATGCCTATGTAATCTGAATATCTGCAGTGTTGATGTTAAGGAATCTGTCTGTCTGTCTGTCCATCCATCTATCCATCCTTCTGACTGACTGACTCTCACCTTCTTTTTAACTTGAAACTGTCAAAAGTAATAATAAGAATATACTAAAAATGTAGTAAGGAAAATTACATGTCATCACTTTTGAATTGTGGTTCAACAAAATCAGTCTAAAAAGTCCATGAATGAAAGTGACCTGGACATTAATGATGGTACCCCTACAAAAGAATGAAAGTAATTTGATCATGACACGTTAAACTAAGGTGTGTCCTGCTACTAACATCAGAGGTATCTTCAAACTGCCTTCTTAAAGGGTGAAAGGTCTGTTTGATATTATGGTGTGTACCATACTGAACATGGACCACATAAAGCTAAGGAGAGAGTTGTCTCAGGAGATTAAAAAGAAAATAGCATGTGACTAGCATGTTTAAACTGAAGGGTATAATTTAATAATTCAACATAATATTATTCAGAGGATTAAGGCCGAACAATATGAATCAAAGACATCAGAACATCGTCCGCAGAGATTAGAGGAGAACTCCAAGGGCAAAGCACATCAGTGTCAGATTGCACCACCCGTCACTGTTTGAACCAACGTGGACGTATGGTGCTTTTTCACTACATGGTACAGGCTCTACTGTACTCTACTCTACTGTACTCTACTCAGTATTCCTGTGGTGCTTTTCCACTTACATGGGACTGGCTCGTCTTGTTACTGCGACAAAGCGCGTTACTTCCTGTCGTCTGCTCAGAGTTGCCGAAAACTTGCTCGTTGCGTATTTTCTGGTCTGGATTTTTACATCCGCCACCAAAGACTGAATCTCCGTTCCGTCTATGGTGTAGTTTGGTTCTGTCATCATGTGGATTCATGGATCACTATTCACTGTCTACTTCTGCATCTGATTTATGTAAATCAGTCACAGAGAAAACTGTCTGACTAATCAGTGTCTGCAGTGTCGAGATGTCATGTTTTGGTGTCGGTCCCAACATTTTGGAACCTCGACTGAGACGGTACTAAAAAAACTAGTATCGGGTCCCAGATTCCAGGTCCTTTTTCATAATGGAAAAGAGAGAGAGTCGTGTAGAGTCCAGTAGAATAGAGCCGGTACCATGGAGTGGAAAAGCAGCATTAGTGGAAGACAGCTGAGTAGGACTCCACTATTGAAAACAAAACATAAAAAAACAAGACTGGCATTTGCCAAAATACATGTTGAAAAGCTACCAAGTGTCAGGGAGAATGTCCTTTAGACAGATGAGACAAAACTAAGCAGGTCACATCAACTCTCTGTTCATAGACACAAAAATGAAGCATACCAAGAAAAGAACAGTGTGGCTACTGTGAAAGGAGGAGGAGGCTTGGGTGTGTTCTGGGGCTACTGTGCTGCATCTGGCACAGCGTGTCTTCAATCCGTGCAGGGTACAATGAAATCTCAAGAGTATCAAGACAATCTGAAGCAAAATGTTCTACCCAGTGTCAAAAAGGTTGGTCCCACTCACATGTCATGTATTGTCCATTGGGATAATCACCCAAAACACACAGCTAAAAACACTAAAGCAAGGGGCAGAACAAAACACTGGACTATTCTGAAGTAGCCTTCTGTGAGCCCTAATCTAAATCCCATTCAACGTCTGTGGAAGGCCCCGAAACATACTGGAGCCGTGCTCACAAGGAGGGGGCTAAACTGGGAACAGGGACAGAAGACTTATTGAGTGTTACACAAATTGCTTGATTGCTTCAAAAGGTTGTATAACAAAATATTAAAGGGGTAATATTTAGCTAAACCCACTTTCATTAGTTTTTGGTACATTTATGCCGCTTTTCCACTGGTACCAGCTCTACTCTACTCAGTATTCCTGTGGTTCTTTTCCACTTACATGGGACCAGCTCGTCTCAGCTCGACTC
>JAPSES010132530.1:0-15348 GCA_029822895.1 Maxillicosta whitleyi
GCCCACCCACCCATCCATCCATACATCTACTGAATCCATGAACAAAGAAATAAAAAAATGAAAAAGAAATAAGATGATAAGAAAATAAGAATTCCCCATTAGTCTGTTTAAAAAATAAATCGTCATGACGCTATTAAAAATTCTATTTTAATTCTAACAGTTTCTAATGTGTAGTTACTTTTCACCCACCCTGTGTATAGGAGGAGCCTTTGAGAGCCTAGTTAATGCAAGGAATTCAGACAGCACCTATACGAGCAAAGACTTATTACAGAAAATATATATTATAGGTGAATTTAGTCAACGAAAAGCACTAATAATTCGATTTTTGGGTCAACGTCATTTGGTAAAACACATTTAAAGCAGCAGTACTTGACAATCTTTTTGCATCACTGTACAAAACTTTCACATTATTTTTGTCATTTGAGAGGAAAAAAGAATTTACCCTGACTCTCTGAGCTTTATGTGGGCTAATCTTAAGTGAATTCAGACAAAAATGTACTGTCATTGATAGTTGTAATTTTAGACTGATGATCAGATTCAGTCAGATGTGACTCCGCTGCTCTATTCTGTTGCTCCACATGGCGTAAAACACTGTTATGTCCTCTCTCTTTATATTTTCTCCTTTATTTTGGACAGAGAAGGGCGTTTTCCACCTGATTTCAGCTCCTGCAGCTTTACCTCTCAAAGGACCAGTACACCAGACATGTAAACGCACCATCAATAGACAGACAGGTGACAGATTAAAGGGGAAAACCTGATGGGAACAGCCTCATCTATAGGACACAAGGGCTCACTGAAAGGTTATGTGACTCATATGCTAAGGTCTTCACAGTCACCAGATGTGAACCTTGTTTTACGTCATATGGGAGAAATTTGGACGGACATGTTAAACAGCGATCCGCACCTGCATCATCAAAACCCTGACTTTTCTTAGAATAATGTTCATCCTTGCAGTAGTAGTTCACAGACTGTAGGAACATTGGTTGTGGTTAAACTCAGGGTGGAGACTTAACAGCTGATGTAGTCCTTTCTGGTGAAACTACAACACATATTCCATATAACAGATTAAAACTATGATCAAACAGATTCTGACTGTTGAAGCTGTTCTGGGTTATTTCTTTGAGTGTTGTGTTTGACCTTTATTTTCAAGGTCAAACCAGGGCCGATGTGACAAATTTTACCATTGGCAGCAGTGTTAACACGATTACTCATCACCGAATCGCCCGATCTCCTATATGTTTGGTATTTCGGTGCAATTTACAAAACCTTTGTACAACTTCTCAACCTCGATCTTCATTTTCAAGATCAGGGTTGACGGTTCAAAGCGGGATGGTAATGTTGACCTAGATTTTTCAGGTCTTTCAGGATCAGAGAGGCAATCTAACTGAGGCTACTGAAGAATGATACAATTAATGTCATCTGTTTTTACGAAATACAATGTTCTGGGACAATTTCACCTACTTCCAAGGACGACACTTTTAATGCACACAATCAGACAATCCCTTGGTACAAACTTCAGTTAATGATTAAACAGAGTCATGGGGACATGTATCTAAGTGGACAATTGCAACAGAATGTGTGGGCTGAAATAAGTACCGTATTTTCCGGGCTATAAGACTCACCTGAATATTAGTCACATCTTTTTTACACAAAAAGATGGTAAACAGATTATTTAAATATTTATTTCCATCCCTTCATTGCTTCTTTTCCAAACAGTGTCTGTAACACGGCAGTAAAACATCTGGTTAAAAAACCCTTAAAAGTCATTGATCTCTATCTCCATCTTCCTCCTGCCACTGAAACCATTGAACTCCTCTTCTTCTACATGTGCATTTTTTCACGTGTTTTCCATGATGAGGGTGTGTGAATGAGTTAAGCGTAATACTAGCGTCTTCTTTGACTCATCACCTTTTCCACCTGTCTGTTTCACTTTTGCGCTTCCTGCTAAAAGCGCCCCCTGGAGCCCGTTAGCTAATGAAAATCCTTACTTGAGCTGCATGGTTGTATAAGCCAAAGGGTTCAAAGTGAGAAAAAAGTAGTGGCTTATAGTCTGGAAAGTACGGTAAATTAAATAAGTGAGAAGGGTAACATGCAGCCTGGCCAAAACACTGTCCCCATCTGGATTTAACAGAGAAAATATCTAATAGTTACTACAGTAATTGATTTATTTTAGCATCAATGGGTTCTTCAAATCTACCCGATGCAGTGAGGAGCTCCTCATTTCAGTGAAACAACCATCCGTTTGCTAGAGAGCATGAAGATTGGACAATGCCAGGATTCATCAGGTTCACTGGGATTTTTATTGGTTCAGGGAGCATGAGGCATCAGTTTCACACATGGATTGAACCCCATTGAGAATCTTTAGAAAGTATTGGAGAAGACTTTACGCAGTGGTCCAACTTTTCCATCATCAATACAAGATGTTAGTGAAAAACTGATGCAACCCGAGGTGAATGTGTCCTAATCAAAGCTAAAGTATTCCAATCAAATCCTGCATGAGGAAGTCAAACACTGTCTATATTAGTGTATCTTATACAAAGACATAAAAACTCTGCTCAATAGCTACGACAAGTCATGCTGCATTCAGATGCTCTTTGTAATTATCGATAGTTTAGGTTGAGTAGATGCTACATGGATGCAGATCGGTTCAAAAGGCCCCCTTTACTAAAATGGGTCTGGGTTTGTACGGACTTTCTGTCCAGAAAGATGAAATGTTATACTGTCATTCAGATTACTGGAAATAATCATAGGTTTTACTCACTAATATCACCTCGCCATGTGCAGCGTAGCCTAATGTAGTTTTTAAGCTGAACTTCATATGGAAAAGATGTAGTAATGACAGATTAGCCAGACGTCCAGCGCTCCGAGTGGTACTAACTCTGTCATTGGAGAGCCAGTGAAGCCAGTGGTTTCTGCTGACAAAGCCACCAGTCAAAGAGTTCGCAGGCCAGGGGAGGAAAGAGCAGCCAAGCACAGCACTCGCAGCCCTCTCCCCTCAGGAAGGAAACCTGCGTTTGATGGATCCTCACATTGGCTTCCTCCAACAACTATGAACCCCCAGGTCCTTCGGTCAGGAAGGCGCTCGCAGTTTTATTATTTAAAATAGATTGGTTACTGACAGATGGGCCTCGCTTTGCTTCCGCCTGACTATTTAAACAGCTCATTGGGGATTTCTGTCTATTATCGTACTGTGTCAATGTGCAATGTGATTCCGAAATACAGAACTCTTCTGGACTGTTTCTTTGCCAAGGATTTCTTAAAGTGTTTATGGTGGATCAGGGTTACTGTAGTTAATGAAAAGCACAACTAAACCTCGCAATTAAAAAAAAATATTGTGGGAACTGAAATGAAAGGAAAAAAACAATGGACAATGTAATATAAACAGGGAAATGTGAACAAAAGGTCGTATGGAAATTATTTTATCTAGAATCCACATCCACGACCTGAATGACTGAATGAATTTTTCTGTAGATGAGCTACAGCAAAACCCTGACACACATTACCTACTTCCCTTTTTCTTTCTGTCCGTCTTAGATTGTGGTGCAGCGGCTTTTTCTTATAGGTTTTAGAATTTGAAAAGGCCATTTTTAACCTATATTTGGATAATATCAGTCAATAGCTACTTATTGATGGAGTAAACATTGTAAAGTCCACACTTTCCAAACTATATGATGAGATGTCATTAATTGCTTACATGAAATAAACATATTTTATACTACATTTTTGCACTGCTGTTTAACCCAGAGTAGGTGCACATCTGAGTTTTGTTCATAGCCATAGAGAATTCAACACAATTCCTCTGAAAGTAAGATTATATGTCACATTAAGATGACAATGCACAAGAATAAAAAGGCGTATGCATTATATTCGACTTTTAATAAGTTATTTTGATACATATATGTCTATGTGTTAGGATTAGGGTTTAATTAATACTTTTTTCACTTTGTGTAAGTCAATGTTTGACTTATAATTCTTGAAAAAACTGAACAAAAACCAGGCAGTGCATTAAAATAAACTTACTTGTAGATGTGAAACTACAGAAGACTAAACTGAAATAAAGCCAAATTAAAAGATAGAATGAAATAAGTAGAACATTTCATCCAATAATAAATAGATTTAGAAAGTAATTAACGTCCCTGAGAGTGAAGTGAGAGACGATCTGACAAACATTCAGAATGGGATTCGCTGGACAAACTAACAATATAGTCTGAATGTTGTCGTCAGGTCTGTTTGAGGTTTCACTGTCATGACATCAACCCACATGTTATTCAATTGCAGTCTGATTGCTTATCTGAATTTCTTGGCTGACGTTAAACTAAAATGAAAGCCAGCGGAAGGTCACATTTCAGCGTCTTCTGGGACACGCTGTATTTTGTCGCTTATTGCATTAATATGCGACAAGATCTCCATTCATGGCCAAAGACAAGACTCATGAACTCACAGATGATGGAATTTTAGCTTTTCTGCCTCAGAAATAATACAGCTCTGTTCAGTATCAATAAACATCCAAGTATATAACTCATACTACATGTGTCCCCTTTATTTAGGACGTGTGTCAGGTTTTAACTTACAACTTTAATGGGGGCGTCTTTTATGAGGAAGACTTGTAGGATATGCTGATATTATTGAGTGAGCAGACAGTATATATTTAACTCAGCTGGGGGGTTATTACTGGCTCTTCTACTGTTTAGGTCAGCACTGAGAGCCGTACACAAACCCAACAAAGCCAACAGTTTGGAAGATCAGGATAGAGCACGGTGAAAGAAAAGCTTACATTTCCAGATGGTCAGAGGGAAGGACATCTACTTTAAGTGTTGCGAAAGACCTGGAAAGCAACAGAATAAGCAGATATCACAATAATGAGATTTTCAAGAAGGTGGATGATGGGATGTGCGGTCAAAGAAGTCAACACCAGTGAAAAATATTATACTTTGTGATGTACAGAGGTCAAAACAGGTCGCTTTTCCATCGGACGTATGCACAAAAATTGGCCGATATTTACTAAAACAGAAGCGTGTAATGTTGGTTTTCCCATTAAATCACAAATGCGATGGTTTGTTTATTTATTATCATGAGATGACATGAGAAGTCATTCCATAAACATGACAATGAACATAAATATGGTGTTTATTTACAGATATATTCATATATTACTGTATATATTAACCCTCTATCCCATACTAAATTTAAAAAAATATTCACTTTCCTGGTGTGCTCACACATAACACGCTTGTTGTAACGTCCATCAACATTTTTTTTTGGTTTTGTTTTTTAATTCACATGCCTCTAGTTGCAGAAAACAGTCTTTCCATTGCAGTTTTGTGTTATACAGGTAGTCCTCATGTTACCTGACTTACGTTATTTCGACTTGACATACATACTATACATACTGTATACTGTACATACATTAAGTACAGTATCTTATTTTTTACTTTATTTTATTAATATGAAGTATAATACATGTATTTGGATAGTTATTTAGAGATTTTGGGGGGATTTAGGGGTACTAAAGGGTTCATTCTTCCTAGACAAAAAAAACTTTTAATTGAAAAACATGTTTTGGTAAAATTGTTACTAATACTATTATTATTTGATATTTAAAGTTATATTGGTTTTTCAGCAAACAAAAAAAAGAGGCCAATGCTTTAACTTACGTACTGATATTGATACCTGTACAAAGTGTATAAGATAAAAGAAAAAATAATAATTTACAGCAAGAGAAGGATTCATGTAGCTCCATGAGGTGAGGGTGCACAGGATAAAATGAACAAAATCAAGACCACTGGGACCATTTATTTAACATGAGCCAAAGGAAACATAAACCGTTCATGTTGCTCCAGTTTGTCCCTGGGGAGTTTAGAGATTCTACCAACCATTATGTCCTTCCACAGTTGTTCCTTATGATGCATTTTTTTGCAGATTAGACACCGCTCCCTCCATAAACATCGTTTCCACATTTGTTTAAAAAGTCTCTCTGTCAGCTGATCAGCATCCTTCCAGTTCGTTGCTATCAGTCGTTTAGCTTCATGTATCCGGTTGTTAAAATGTGTTTGTTGAGTTTGGACCCGGTTTCTTCATCAGTATAGTTTAAGAGGCACAATACTGGATCACGAACAGTACATCCAAAAAAAAAAAAAAAGTTTCCCAGGGACTGTAACATTCTCCCCAAAAGTTTTTTACCGTAGTACAGGCCCATACCATGTGATAAAAACTGCATTTATTTTCTTACAATGCCAGCAAAGATCGGAATTAGATACACCCATCCTATTCAATCGTATTGGGGTGAAATAAATTCTATGTGTAAAAGTATAATTGATAATCTTCTTTATTATTATTATTATTATTATTATTATTAATAATGATTTACACTTTATTTCTATATTTATAAGCCTATATAGTGTGACTCGATTGGGAATATTATTGGAAGATAAATTTTAATTACCCATGTAAAGGGTTTAGCAGGAATATTGTCTCTTTGGGAAATATGGGCGAACATCGGAATGTGTTGTGGATGTAAACTGTGGTCACTGTGGCTTTGAGACATATTCTGGGATGCTTTGTTGTACTGTTTGGCTCATCTCCTGCTTGTTGCTTCACCTGTTGAACAGCCCCTCAACATCTGATTCCAGATGGAAGTCTGTAGGTCTGATTAAAGTTTTGTTAAAAACATAAAAAAAAAAAAAAAAAATCCTGCATCCCACAAGTATTTTTCCAAAGAAACAGGATCAGGATTTGGAGAGAACTCCAGGCTATCAGCCGCCGGTTGTTGGATGCTAATATTCGACAGTCTTTTCTCTCTGTGTTCTCTTGACTAAGCTTTTTGTCCACCTCGTGCATCCTTCGCTGCTTTGCTTTTTGCTTTGTGTGTGAGGTAATGGCAGTGATGAGTAATGACTGATTAGAGGAATCAAAGACTCGGTGGGTGACGGTGGTTCATGTAACGTCACCGTGTCGCTGTGTATGTGTCATGTGACATCACTTGCTTTGCTGAGTCTTGTCAAAGTGATGGAGCGATGAACACACGCACACACACACACACAAACACACACACACACACACACAAACACACACAGACCACAGTGGCGCCAGTTGTGGTGGATCATTTTCATGTCAACTTTGGATAAATCAGTGGTAATGCAGGCTGACTCTGCTCTACACCACCGCCTGCAGCCACTCATACACTGATTTGCTCACAACCCACACTCTCACTTTCCCTGTGGATCTCATCTTACTAGAACTCCCGGGGGTGTTTCAACTGGCGGGCCACTCACTGCCCCGTCTCTGATGATTTGGCTGTTTGCTGAGTGTTATTTATGGATGTGTGATGACTACAGTACAGCAGGGAAATCCACATCCAACAATAGCTCAACAGATCAAGCTCACATGGTGGGTTTCCATACATAAGTGTTGCATATTTTAACAGCATTTTCAGAAAGGATAATACACGTCTACGTGCATTTCTATTCAGTGTTGTTCCATCTTCATATTTTTACTTTATCTGAGTCACTGAATTAAGAAGGTTTTTGTCAAAAATGGAATGCTTTTCTACTTACGTCTCAGAATTTATTGTACTTTTTTATCCAGCGTTTGTTTCTGCAATAATTCTTAAATGGTGGTGTTTCGTTGCTGTTTTCTTCTAATACCTGATTTATGTTTGTTTCTTGTATATAATCACTGAACTTTGCTTTTCTTTATTCGTCTATACATGCAGACATAAATAATTGGTTGATTCTATTAAACTGGTCCCTAAAATCAGGACAGAGGGACTAAACATTCAAACCAGATGTAGACGAATGTTAGGAAACAAGTGTGAAAGCACTTTGGGTCTATTATAAAAAATAAATACTTACTGAGACAAAAGAGAAACTATATTTTGGATAAAACATATTTTATATTAGTTTTACATTATTTTCACACACAAATCTGCATGTGACATGGTAAAAAAGACACGAAAATTATGCATTATAGTAAAAAAAAAAAAATCCTTATTCTCTCAGGTACCTTTTGGGATTGAACTAATTATGCAAAGCAGAGTGTGTTGCAAAGTTGACCACAGTTGCAAAATAATTTGGGATTTATGCATATTTAAAGGGGAAGGTTAAGCATGTAATGTGAATGGACACGATGGGTTACACACGGAACCTGAAATGAGAGAAACCTGCATGTCTGATTAGAAAAACCACTAGGATCCTCAAATTTAACACAGTGTGTTTATTTATAGCAGTAGATAAGACCATTTCAAGACATGTTTTCCACATCAATGCACTGACATTTGAGCTTTTCATCTTCAAATTTGGTCCTATTTTTGGTCCCAATATTTTATTTTAAAAAAATCATTAATTTGGGGATGGATCAGAGTAAGACTATATTTTTTTCCCCTACCATTTTATGTATTTTACCATCCTAGGTAATCATTAAGTACATCCTGGGGGGAAATATGTCTAAATTTCTCTTTTATTATTGGGTCTAAAAAGCTGGTAAAGTGCCAGACACCAAAATAAACTCAGTTTCGTAGAAGCACCCAATTATTAGCTAAATCTGTTTCCATTATTCACGTGTTCACATTTACCTTCTGTCAGAAAACCACTTTTTCCACCTCTTTATGCTTTAAAATGCGAATGAATACAGCCTGATGGAAACATATCTGCTCCCCTTTTATTATAATTTTATGGCCTCTCTGTTCACTTAGAGCTTTAAAATGCGGTCCGGTATTTTGGTCAAAACATTGGCTTTAGAGATTAAAATGAAACAATAGAGCAAGTTCATGTTTGTGATTTTAGTAGAACTGGAAGACTATTGCAAATATTATAAACAACTGACTGTTAACTCCACTAAAGCACACACAGTGTCTTCTTTCTGAACCAGTTAAAGTATGTACTTCTGTCTGATGGTACTTCTGCTGGTTTTCTGTCAGTATACAAGCCTTAGCTCTGCATCTTAGAGCTATTTGCTCTGTTTAAGGAGTCCATAAATTTACTTAAGTTTGGCCATTAGTGGAAATAGAGGATGGGAACCTTCAAACATCAGACATAAATGTCAAATGGCTTGGCTTTGAAACGACAAAAAAATGAAAATACAGATCAGATATTCACTAAAAAGATAAATCTAATACATGAATGTACAAATCTTTCATTTACTTCAGTGATTTGTCATGTATTTTTCCAGAATAAGTCACGCTGTAAGAGATTAGGCAAAATGTTTGTTGTTAATAGAGAAAAAATAGTCGTATGATTTATGGAACGAACAAGACTTACAAACTTATTAAGCCTCAGGCAGTTACATCTCATGCTATCAAATGTATTAAATACCACATATAAATGATTTATGTGGTATATTTTTTTTTACTACATGTTGTTATATTGTGAATTTTGCTGGCGGCACTGATATAAAGAGTCTGATGTTGCATTTGTATGAACCCAACTTCAGGTAGAAGTATGTAAAGTACAGTGTAGAAGCACATGTCAAACACATTATGAACTGCACATTTTCCCCAGAGTTCAGCAGGATTAATACAACTCCAGAGGAAGATTGACTGTTGTGAGAGTGAAGTGAAAGTGAAATTGAGGTTCATTTTTTGATTTATTTGGTTTTACTTCATCTAACAGAACCCAAGGGGTGTACCTTTTGGTCCAATCTCCTCTGTTTATTTCTTTTGGCGGAACGGGAACATTTATGGCAGATTTTATTTGCCAGGGTTGGTAGGTGATAGTCATGCCCACTTATTACAGCAATTATCCAGGTGTGGAAGTGACAAAGTTGGACATCTGTGTTAAACTTAACTGTTCTCTTATTTTTTTTTTTTTTTTTATTGGAACAGCCCAATGTAACCCTGTTATAGACCAGAAGCTGCTAACCCAGTGCTTCTCAAATAGTGGGGCAGGCTACCCAGGGGGGGCGCATGTAACCCTGGGGAACATGCTTTTTTTTTTTGCCGTTACACAATAAAGTGTAATTGCACATCCACTACAGTAGTTGGCAGTGGCGCTCTTATTGTCCGAGTGTGCACAGGTAGTATGAGCTCTATAGTGTAAGATTTTTTTTATATGAAGTGCAGTAAAGAAACCCTCAAGAGACAACATGGGAAACAAAAATTTAACAAAGTTATTCTTTGTTGTAAGTTGAACTATATTTCTTTCTTTTTTGTTTTCTTTAATGTTAATAATGATACAATGTAATGTAGAGGTGTACTTGTTGCTTTCTTCTTGCTGGGGGGGGCTAACAGAAACTAATCGAGAAGCACTGCCTTAACTGTACCTTTGCTGGACTGATTTTTTTGTTTTTTGGTGACTCTGCCTGTCTTTTGAATAGAACCCGTTTGATCCATGTCGGTACCTCTGTTTGGCTTTCCCTCACCCCTGATTCTGGATTATCCCTGTGGACGACAGATTGAAGTCTTATTATCTGCGTCCTTGAATAAAATTAACTTCTCTCATCTCGACTCTGCATTTGTGTTCTCAACTTTGAGTTTGGATGTGACGTGGTGTTTCTTGGATATAAGGAACTAATAACATCCAAGTCTGACTCAAAATAACTAATTAGTGAAGCTAATTTTATTCAGCTAAACAATCCAAAGACTAAAAAAAAAGTGTAGTTGAGCATTATAACTTTACAAGGTGTCATGAATTTTATGTATTTATTTTTACTTTTTATTTATTTTTTTCAAGTAAGTTCTTGACAGAAGTGGAAAGACTGGGGGAGTTGGCGTAGAATCATTTTTATGTAAATGCATTTTATTTGCGATAAAGTGCACTGGGTTTGTGAGCTTTAAATGATGATGAATGAATACTGAATCGCTGCTGAATGGTATCAAGCACAAACTCACCCTGTGGCGAACACATCAGTCTGGGAAATGAATGACACCCAAAATAATCATCCAGATATTGGAGGAAACCATATATGGTGCATGCATTACCTCTGATTTTTACACGTTAAAATGTGTGGGTTTTTTTTTTTTTTTTAAGTCTTAATATAGATCATACTGTAATTATTTATTCTACAATCCTGGAATACAACCGCTATAGATACTCAGTTTGCAGCCGCTGTCCTGGTGGCAATACTGCGAATCCAAGGATGGTATTGCCTTGTCCCGCCTTCCTTACCTCTGATTGGATGGAACATTTCTCCCCCTATTGGTCGTCAATTGACAGGGAAGACTCCTTGGAGACTGACACATTAGGCTGGCGAGTCAGATGACAAAAAAGCAGTGCAGGTACATAACATTTATTAGGGTTAGGAGCAATAGGAGGAGAACTGTTCCATCCAATCAGAGGTAAGGAAGGTGGGACAAGGCAATACCGTCCTTGGATTCGCAATATTGGGTCCTGGTGTGTTCCAAACTGATCGTCAGTACTAATATTTCTACAAAATCCCAGATTTATTCCGTGACATGACTTACTTTTAGGGGTCAGAGCAGTTACACGTCTCAGACCTTTCTGAATCACAACAGTGGAAGTCTATGTTGATGCACATTTTAGTTTGTGTTCTAAACATGACACTGTAGAAGTTCCGATTGTGGAGAGTTGTGTGTGTATGTAATCATTAAAAGTATGTAATTTGAGTGTTTTTGCTGTTTTTCATTATGGACCAGTCGGTGGGCTGAAAATACAGAGACCCCCCTGAAAGCCTGGGTACCCTGATGCAAAACAACAGTAAATTTCACTTTATGGATGTGTTTGTGTCAACATATCATTAGTGCAAAGTCTGTGTGGGTAAGTTTTTATTATGTTACAGTCAACTATGCTGTTCAGTTCAATGTGCGATTATTGGTTTCATCCAATTAGTTAATAAATCTTACACTTTTACAATCCCAATTCACCCTTTTGGCCCTTCCCCCTCAGCCCTTGCACTTGGCACTACCCGTTGCAATGGACTTGAAAGGGGTAGGGGTTGAAACATTCTGCTATGAAATGGACAACCCTGACCTGTTATGTCATCAGCAGTCATCAACGTATATCTATTAACAGATGTAACAACGTTGTTTCTGAAATACTGCACCTTGTCAGCAGCTGTAACTGTCTGTGTTGGATGGGCTTTGGTCGTCTGTTTACAGCTATCAACCACAAATACACAACACAATAAAACGGTCTAACACATTTAACGGTTGAGCGGTCATCTGTGATAACTCATTGGTTGGAGAACGTAAAACATGTCTACATAAAGGACTACATGACTGCCCAGTTAGAACTAAAAGTGCCTGTTTTTCTGAAAAGATGGACCCCAATCACTGAATATTTGGGCTATGATGCCTATACCATCACTGCCTAAATGTTGCTTAAATCATGTGTAATACAGTGGAAACTTTTATATCCATGGTTTTCCTTTCTATGTTCCTTAACCTTGTGAAACCATTTGTAACCTGTCGACAAGATCGATGCTTTCCTTGGTAGTAACTGGCTTTATGTGACCTGATGTGTGTTTTTTTGACTTTTTGTTTTTTTCCTGTCTTTTTTTTTTTTTTTCAATCATGATGTTAATTGCCTGTTGTAGAAAAAGGATGACGATAAAGTAAAAACAAAAAACTCAAAAATGGCGATCAAATGATTATTAATGAAGAAAATGCTGATATTTGTGTGTTTTTTCCATCATAGTGCTGTAGGTTTTGCTGTTTACCTCTATCATGCAGATGATTCAAAGACAGTTATGGTCAATTTCTTTCACCTTTACATTTCTGATTTTTTCAGGACCTCACACTACAATGCTATCTTCCACCCATGGCGTCTTCTTTAAAAACAATAAAAATACACACACACACACATATATGTACTTGTATGTGACTTATATATATATAATGCCCAATAAAGCTCAGATATCAAACCGTTTGTATGCATGACATAAACACCATCAAGGCTATAACACTATGAGTTAGCAGCCTATAGCCTAGCCTATTTACAATCGGTGTCAGCTAACTTTGCAAACCATGACAACTTACAAACCTACATTGTGGTCCTTATAATTGATTCTGCTCTGGCTGCGACGGTATACACTTGTTCCAACGATAACACTGTCCTGTTCTGCCATAGTGTTGGTGTGATTACTGTACGCCAGTATCCAGACAAACATAGTAGTGGTCGTGATTGCCTTTGAGTCTGATTGACGTGTCAGTAGCCAATCATTTTAAGGTGGTAACCTCGATAGGATTGGCTGGTGTTTTTCCTTAATTTTACACTATAGACTGGATTAAAATATTTGGTTTTTGGGTCGAACCTTCTATTGTACTACTTGCAATATGGGTGTGAGGCGCTTATCAAGCAATATGATAAAAAAAAAAAAATACTTCTCAAAAACATCTCGTACTATGCCTTTAACCTTAACAAGCTATACATTTTGTGCAATCAACTGTTGAATGTCTGTAACGTTCATTAAGGGTTCCATCTTGATTAAAGCTGTAACTATTAATATTAGTAAATGGTTGATAATAAATGCCAGATAGAATCTTAACAGTTGTTGTAAATGAGAGTCAGTTCGTAGCTACAGGAAGTTACCTGGTTAAATAAAAGTTAACTAAAAAAAACAGTTCAGCCATTTCACAAGTGGGAAACTGGTTTTATATGTCCTTACAGGTCAGAATTGTACACTTGCAGATACATCCTCTAACCCATTGTTGGTGAATGACACACTGATACAACACTTAATACAGTGGATTTGTAATTGCTTTGTCATCCTATGGAGCCTCCTTGTACAAATGTTACTTAACCATATTTGGTCACATTGTAAAGTTACAAGAAATAATGCTGATGGTTAAAATCAAAATAATAATAATAAAAAAAAGAGACAGGAAAGGAAAGACAGTGTGTGTGTGCATGTGTGTGGTAAACGGGGGAAAAAATGCCAATTTGCATGGCTGAAGGTGACTGACAGTTTTAGCCCCAGGGCATCATTTTCCTGATGCAAAGTCTGTCTGTTCGCACTGTAAAAGGTTGATACGTGTAGTTATAGCTGTGAAGACACACACACACACACACACACACACACACACACATATACAACAAACATAGACATCTACAATTGATTCCAGATAGCTGAAAAAAACAACAACATGAGTCATCAGATAGCTCTTTCAGTGCCACTTATTGTGAAGGAAGACTGAAAGTAGTCCTCAGATCAGGAGGAAAACGCACAAGCTAACACAGTTCAGTACACAAACACAAACCCAATTTTATGGTACTGGAATGAGCAATTGTATGTGTGTACCTGAGTTCACATCTGACATATAAAAGGTTCAATGTTCCTTTCCAGAGAAGGATATTCCAAGTAACCTTGTCAGTCCTGCACACACACACACACACACACACACACACACACACTACCCACAGCTGTGTTGTGGCCTCCTTTTAACTTAAACACTGACGTCATTCCAGATGGTAAAATGCAGCGGTACTTTGTGGGGAACTGTACAGGAGCTCTTAAAGTGACAGACTAACACACATACACAAAGAAAAACAATGTGTGTGTGTGTGTGTGTGTACTCATACACAGCCCTGCATCAGTCAAACATGGACAGTGGTGTTTGTGTACTGATTCATTGGTTGTGTGTGTGTGTGTGTGTGTGTGTGTTGCTGTCTCCATCCACACACCATATTGCTCTGGTCTACTGAGGAAAGCAGAATGATTATCATCTTTCTCTCTACTTCCATCTCTCATTTCTCTTCTTTCTTTTGTCGAGGCCTTTTATCTTCCTCTTTTTCCGTTGTTCGCTCTCTCTCTCTCTCACACACACACACACACACTCAGTCTTTCTCTCTTTTATAATTATTTCCACAACAATGATTGGGCCAGTTGATTAAAAAGAGTCTTGTGGGAGCTGTTTCCTGGCTAATGGCATCTCAGTTCTACACGATGAGTACACACAACCAAAAACAATGCACAATATGACACACACTTTAACACACACACACGAATATGAATATATAAACAAAATTAATATACAACTCTGCTGTGAGGTCTCCAGAAAAACCTTCATTTTAGCGGAGCCTTTTGTACATAACCACTTCTAAACATCCAGATGCATTCATTTAGGTCTCATAATTTATTCCACATACAAACACTGAGCAGATGTGCTAAAGGTTTGCATTACATTAGTGGTTCAACACTTTGTTTTGTTCTTTCTTTTGTTCACCATCTCAGCTGCTAGGCATCGACTACATGTGTATTTCGATAGATGGATGTATTTTATTTATCCACAAACTGGGAAATTACAGAGTGATTTCAATTTCAGTTGTATTTGTAGAGCTTTATATCACAACAAGGTTGTCTCACAGGGCAAACAAACAACAGTCAAACTAGAAAAGCACTCAGAGAGCGCAAACCTCCGCCAAGCAGCACAGTTCCCCCACATATTGTGACTGACAC
>JAPSES010132541.1:5330-15347 GCA_029822895.1 Maxillicosta whitleyi
CCTAGAAGCTAAAACCATTAAAAGATATACAAACTGGGGACATGATGTAATTTGTCACTGGATATTTATATTATATTATATTATATTATATTATATTATATTATATTATATTATAAATCCAGTCAACTCTGCATGAGTCTGAGGTGTGCGATTCTGTCCATGTGTGAATTTACTCATCCGTGGGTTTCTTCACGCAGATGTACCCTGTTTGGTCCTTGGTCTTTTTCAGTTTGATCAGCCCTGAAGCTGCTCATCAGTTTAATCTCGTCACTTTAACCCTGACACCAGATAAACAGATAACCATACAAACTGAAACTGAGCCGACGGAACAGAATTAACCTCTGGGTCCGTGTTCATGGATGGAGGTGACACTTCTGAAGATAAACCTCATTAGATAATAGAACACTGTCAGCGTTCTGCGTCATAGAGTTCATGTGGGTTTTTCTGCGTCTGTCATTTACGGACCTACCACTTCAGGTGTGTAGGTGGTGGTAATACACCAATGTGCTACATGCTAACTGCTAATAAACCAAGACAAGGGATGAAGACGGAAAAATAAGAGTGATGTATCTGTATGTATCTCACTGGCACGTTCGATCGATGATCAATAACAAAATGAATGTACGAGGTTTTCGGGTTCTGCTGCTATGTTCGCATCACGTGGTCTAGATGCAGGAGGTCGATCTCCCAATAGAAGTGGGCGGAGCTTTCACTGGAGGAGAAGTCAACTAAATAAATGAAAGTTCATATTTGACTTCCTATCAGTGCTCAATAGTAACTATATTGATATCTCAACCATTTCCATGTTATAAGCACCAAAAATATGGCCCATAAGTAAAGGCAAATGTTTAATATTTCACCAAAAATTCACCAAAAATGGTGAACTGTGAAGAAACTTTGTCGATATGGTCCCATGAAAGCTACATATAAAATTGTATGTGAATACGACCAGTAACAGAAGTTGTTGGCAAAGATGTTTGAAGAAATCGCTCACAAAAACAACAACAAAGATAACGAAAACGATAACAAAGACGACACCGGACATAGCGCCTTCACAATAACTCATCTTGTGACCTTTAAAGGAGCCATTTTATTGTATCTCTCCTTTAAAATACTTATAATTTACCCACAAGTATTAAGTCATTAAAGTGTTTGGTATAATCAGTTCTGTCAAATTGCAGTGATATAGACTGAAAATATTCATAGCCATGAGCCGACACCCCACTGTGAATGTATGCGACCACTAGAGGGAGTAGTGAGTCTCCTATGGTGAAAAAGCCAGGGATGAAAACCATAAAGAACCAACTTTTAGAACGAAAAAAAAAACTGACAAAGTGATTAAAAAAAACTATTACAATGTTGTTTTTGCTACTGGACACAGGTGGGATAGCTTAGTGGTTTACACTGCTGACTTTGGTGGGGAAGGTTGCCAGTTTAAATCCCAGGTCGGCCCTTGGGCTATACAAGCCTATACCTTCCTTGAAGTCGTTTTGGATAAAAGCGTCAGCCAAATGTAATGTAATAAAAATAAAATAATGATGTTTGATAAAATTTGTGAAGGTGGCGGTTTCCTGGAGTGATTTTATACTACATATAAACAGAAAATTAACTGAGAAATTAATCGTTCTAAGATTAATCAAAAATTCTATATTACAAGTCAGCTCTCCTATCCACCCAACAGGAAGGCAATATAAAAAAAAATCACACACTGCTCAAAGCGACATGTATGTTTGTGTAGCTAAAAATACTTCCCTCCTGCTCGCTTTGTCAAACTGTCATCTTAAGTTGTCCTCTTTTCCTCAACCACAACTGACTCCTCATTCTTATACTCGTCTTTTTAGGACCCCCACCCCACCCACATGCACGTAAATACCACTAATGATCACTTGGTTACTTCTTCTACAGCCATTTAATTAACTGATTAATTGTTTTCAGTAGCTTTTGAGAAAAAACTACACAGTTTGTAATTACAACCTCAAAGTCTTGAGCTTTAGGATACACTGATCTACATATAAAATGAACAACTAAAGTAAATACTCAACAAATTCATTCGTGACACTCCCGTAACTTTGCAGTTCTTATCACAGCATCATGGTTTACCACTATAGCGGAATGGATGCATGACTCACACAAATGATGTTTTATTCTTGTACATTAAGACGCGTCAAAGCTTATGATTCAGTAGGTGTTGCCGTCCTACCAAGCTCACATACTTCTAACTGACAACGCTGAAATATCACAGTCTGTAGCCTTTATGCTTCTGCGGTCTGACGAATGAAACTGAGGCTGTTCAACGCTCGGTTTAGCAACATGGATTTAATCAAGACATCAACGTGAATCATGAAGTCTTATTTCTTCGGGGCTTTTCAATGAATTCTCAGCAGTTTCCTGCCACTTCATTAATAAAAACGTCAGATATGCGTGACAAGATGATGAAAGAAACCACGCATCCTCGAATGCTATGATTAATCATTTGTTTCATTGTGTCACGCATCACACTATTCGTGCCAATATTTAATCGTCTTTGTATTCTTCCACACTGACGGAGGCAGGAAATTATCAGGAAGACAATGCAAACACGGACGAGAGTGAACGTGACACAGATCAAGTATTCTGAAAAGGAGAAGGACTCCGAGCAGCGATCTGGATAGAAAACGACTGGATATCAGAGATCGATTATTAGCAAAAACCTCGAATTCTGAGGATTTATCATTTCATGAAAATGTACAGAGCTATAGTACAGTGATGTCAAACTCATTTTAGTTCAGGGGCCGACGCCAAATGCAGTCTGGCCATTCGTCCTCTTTCTCAATAAAAAATCCGTCTGGGATTTGCGGGGCTTGGATCCAAATATGAAGGCGGGGCTAACAGGTGGCAAGTAAACCAATCACAGATAAGACTTTTGTCAGAGAATCTTAAGAATACAGGGTGTAACCTGTAATTCGATCCTTATTTTTTAATCAAACAAGCGCCAACAGTTGTAAAGAGTCTTGGAACTAACTTCGACTACCAACAAAAAGAAGTATGACACATCGTGAACCCGCCCCCAAGACCTGTGATTGGTCTGGTATAAAACAGATCTGGCATAATTTACAGTGAATGGAGCAGTTCTAGACCATGACTGACCTGTAAAATAATGTAAAAATAGCCAATAGTAGATATTGACAATTACATTATATTCTCTTTATTTTAGAGCAAAAAACGTTAATTAAAATGTCTACATTTACGAACATTCCTTTCCCAACAAAGTCTCTTTTAGTGCAATTTTTCCATATCAGTTTATCATTTACCTGTGTGCGTTACATTTTGCATCTATGAATACACAAAACATTCAGTAACAGGGAAAATATTGATAGAATTTTAGAATTTGGTGTTGTCATTAATTACATGTTATTCTATTATTTCACTGGTCTAGCTAAAATGAATTGGACACAGTGATTGTTAATGTTTTCTGTATAATTTTACCCTTCACAGATTCATCAGATTGGCCAAATTGGATTCTGTGGCTGTAAGTTTCACACCTCTGCTGTAGTGAAATCCAAAAACACACATGAGACTGAAACTAACTAAACTAATTCCACATTTACAACCAGGCAGAGGATGATTTCATTTGCTGATATAATGATAGTTTATGGAAGAAAATGTTGCTAGCCAACTGTTGGAAGTTAACTATCTTCAACTTTATAGCAGTAGAACTCAGCACCAAAGTGAAAGTAATAAACACCTAAATAAATCAATAGAAAGGGAGTGATTTTGCCTCCTCTCAGTCAATAATTCTAAACTAAACCAGGTTCTGATAATATGATAGCATGTAAAACCACCCATTAAACAATCAGTGGACACCTACCAGAGTTGTGTAACGACAAAGATGATGAAGACTGACTCGAGATGAAACAAACTGTATCCAGGTGCAGATATTTTGACATTCATAGATGATAATTCCAGCTCTACTTGTGCTGCACTGTAGAGGGGTTTCTCCTCTAGTAATATTTACATCCTGACACGGGCCACAATGAGAGAAGACTCAGCTGTTTAGACTACACACTGTTGTAGTCAGATTTCTGAGAGCACATGTGTAAACGTAAATAAAAAGGAGTTAGATTTATCCGACTGTTTGTATTAACTAATGGAAAAATATCCACGTACAGTAAATACAGAAAACAGAGGATGTAATGTTCTAAGAATAGACAGATAGATAGAATAGACCACAGCCTCAGGGATTTTTCCTGAGTGGAACCAACCTCGGCTCCAAAATGTAAACAATGTGAAGCATCTGTGAAGACAAGGCCCTTTACACTATACATACCTATACCATGTAAGTCGCTTTGGATAAAAGCGTCAGCCAAATGTAATGTAATAATAATGTAATAATACAGCTGACGGCTACTAGGGGTGCTACCAAAAATCCCTCATTTGCATTTCCCCCATTACAATACACACACAGTACCTAGCATTAGCATTAGCACACATTAACCAGATCGTCATCAACACCGTGGTCAGAAGCACCCATAGGAGAATCAACCTACATGTTCCTGATTTTAATGGCGAGGGAAATCCATGCATCGTTGACAGACCAGGTAAACTCAACACAGAAAGGCTCTGGTTCAACTGAGAATTGAACCCTGCTAGCTAACCACTATGCCACTGCACCCTTCACAACAAATAGATAGAATGCCTTTATTGTTATCAGACATATGTACAACAACATATGTTAGACGGTGAGCGACTGCTGCCATGCAAGGCGCTGCACAGACCAACTGGGAGCAATTTAGGGTTCAGTGTCTTGCTCAAGGACACTTCAACACATGGAGAGTTGGAGCCAGGGTTTGAACCGCCAACCCTTCGTTCACTGGACGACCTGCTCTACTAAGTCTATACATCTTTACCCAGGACTCATTCCAGTCTCATTTGGACTGAGGTCTACTTTTTTGAGCTCAGTTTATTAAATAAAACTGATTTTTTCCCCAGACAAACAACTCCACACTCCACCAAAAACACAACAAAATGTCTTTTTTGTTTTTTGTGCAACGCTTGTTTAAAGCTGTGTATGACTTTTGTCAAGTCATAGCCTAAGTATCATGAATCTGTAAGTCTTTATCTCGGACATTTTCGGAAATTTGTCAGAAGGTGAACTGTGGGAAGCAGAGCTCCATGCACCTGCTTTCACTTGGTGTTTGTTGTTTCTGCTTCTGCGGGTGCGTGCATGTCGTGACAAATTTCCGAAAATACCTGCATGACCTACTGGCTCTTTAAAACACCGTGTTCACCGTGAGGGAGAGATTCAGGTGCATAATCACTGAAAGACTTACAGAGTCATGATACGTAGGTTATTTACAGATGTGATAAAAAAAAATTGGTGATAAAAGTCATACGCAGCTTTAAGTTTATTATTTTATAGAGGCAGTGACATAACGCTTTACATTAACTCAACTCTGACCTTAATAGTTTCACCCTCTTGTGTGCAAATATGGTCGATTATGTGCATGACAACAGCAAAACAAACTACTGCCTTCAAAACAGCAGCTCAGAAACCGATGGCTGACGTCAGAGTCTCTCCTTCCACTAATTATATACAGTTTATGGGTTTTCTGCAGGTTTCTGGGAGACTTAAGTGCTGTTGTTGTGGTGGTGGAGGGAGGAGGTCACATGAATTTGGGGTTCCTCCCCTTAGAAAATTGGACGAAATACTAATTTTAGATGTTTTCCCTGCCTTTAGGAGTCCTTGCAGAACCATTTTATAATAAATTGACAATAATAAATGTCTCAATATCATTGCATTGGACGGATATTATTACTGTTTGCAAAAAAAAAAAAAAAAAAATCAATTGGGGGGGTTCCACAACCATTAGATCTAAGGGATTTTACTTCATTTTGATACTTTCCACTGTGTTTTTACCCAAAACTACAAGGGTGCTACTACTACGACCCTGAAAATGACCATATTTTTAGCAGTTGCAGATGTGAAACAGCTGCTTGTCTTCAATGTACACGTGTTTATCAACAGTTAAACCGAACAGCGGAAAGTGTGCGCGTTCACTGATGAGATTAATCAAGACTTCACACATCGGGCCTCATTACAAACACAGGAGATAAACATGGCGGCTCACAATCAACCTGACGACACTAAAGGTAATCACAGCAGGAAGTGGAGACGAGGTGAGGACACTCATACATTCACACTCTTTAAGTCCAGGCAGAAGATTAACAGTTTATTTCAGCACAGACACACTTTGACGATCAGCGTCGTCACTGATCGAGTCCAACTCCATAAACAGAAACACACCGCAGCGCTCACTTCCTTCAACAGAAACCACATTCATACAGTTTGTATTAAAACCCATCTGTTTTACACCTGCGTCGTAATGTTTGTGTCACTTCTCTGTCTTCCCATCTGTTTCTCCCTCCATACAGACTTTAACAGTCATTGTTGTAAACAGTTGTGTGTTTGCGGTTTCAAACTGTCCGGGTCGTCACTTCCTCTGTCACACGTCGCAAATAATCTGTTTCAACAAAAGTTAAAGTTTCAATTCTTTTCTAACTGGATTCTCCAACCTGACCTTTATGTTCTTTCTTGCCTTTATAACAAACCAGCATCAACGTGCGCTCAGGGGAACAGGAAATGATAGCTTATCATATTTTAATTTAAGATACACTTTATTAAGTCAGACTTCCTTGTTGATACTGTTTAAAACAGATGTGCCCGCACTTTAAAAAAAAAAAAAAGTTGAAATGATCTACCTACACTAGAAATTGCTAAATATACTTTTATTTTTTAAACACTGTTGCCTGTAAAGTTGGAATCATTTTATTTTCAGGCACATTCCTCTTTTTATTCCTATTTCTACATGTCAGTAAACACCAGGTACAATGATTATATACTGAGTTCCAGTCACACTTTATATGAGAAGAACTATGAATATTTTATTCCAACTTTATGGACATTGTATATAGAATATACTTTAATAGGTGTTCCTTCAACACTTTTTCTGGATGATACTTTAATCTGAGGGTTGCTAAATCAGACAGTAGCTGCTGGTGCTAACTTCAAACACACTTCCAAATAGGGCTGCACGATATTGGAAAAGACTGACACTGCGATTTTTTTTTTTTTATCTGATATGAAAAAATGCTCAGGAGGATATAATAGTTGTGTGTTGCCTAAGGGTGTGTTCAAAATATCGATACGGGGATATATTGTCGCAGGCCTCTTCACAATACGCGTATTGATACAGAGACGTCAGTATCGATATTTCACATGCGACAAACAATTATTTTATCAAGTTTGTGAAACGGCATCTGACTTTGCATGTTTTAAGTTTATCAAAGCCATCTTTATTTGTGCACTACAGCCAAGTTCTTAATGCAGTGTTTTACATGAACTACAGTGGAACTGTTGCTCTACAGAAAAATAAAAATAAATTACATTTGGGTATACATATGTCTGTTTTCTTTAAAATGTTAAAAAAAAAAAAAAAGTTAAAACTGCAAAAAAAATATAGGCCTAAAATATCAGGATACATATTGCATTGAGTAACATGTACCTGAATGCACATATATCGCAATACGATATCCATGTATCAGGATATGTATTGTATCGCGAGGTTGTTGGCGATACCAACCCCTAGTGTTACCGACATAAATGGTCAAACTAATTAGTGGTGTTTCCTCTTTGTGGCAACAATTGCACAGTTCTATCGACAAAGAACACGTGTTTCAGTATCATCCTTCCTTTTGGCACCAATGTTGTTACCAGCGGTTCCCTCCACGTGCAGGGGCGTGGTCTGCCTTGGCAAACTGATTAAGAGCGATTGTGACTGATGGGTCATTGCACGCATTGTATGTTGTTCATTTGCCTCCTACCTGCGATGTGACTATTGTGCACGTGTACATTGTGATGACGATGCAAACGCTATATCGTGCAGCTCTACTTCCAAACAATCGTCAGTCATGACAGAACATTATTTGGACTTAATAATCTTCATATGGGAAATTACCTGTGATTTTAGCTCCCTCACCTTCCTCTTTCTCAGTTCAATTTTTGGATGGAAATCAATTTTGGAGATTTTATCAACAGTTCCAAAACACCATTCCACATCTCCCTGCATTGGTGACAGATTAACAGACCAGATAAAGACACTTCAAATATGACATGGTGACAAAAATTCCTCCTCCTAATCTGAATCCAAGTAAGTTTTTGGTTTCTTACTTGGTTCAGCTCTTCCACTTATTATTATTTTTTTATATCCCTATTATTATTGTATTATTGTTATTGTTTTTAATTGCAATCTATCAGTGATTCAACTTGTAATACTGGACGGTTTTGATTTAAAATACACATTATAAAAAAACATTTACTTGTTCCATTATTTTTCTTACCAACAGCAACACTGTATATGAGCTACGCTGCCCTGAATACCCATAATGCATCTCAGAATACCCACGATGCATCACTCTGCTGAAGCATTTACATGCGCTGAAAGCTGCTGAGTCTCAGTAACAATACTTCTACTCCCGATTTACACCCGAACCAGTTTTACAAGTTTGTTTAATAATCTAATGACATGTGCAATGGCATCTGCAAAATGAGTATTACTCCGACTAACACTGCGGCCATTTTTGACATCATGGAAACAGACTAAGTTTTACTCTTACAAAACGTAATTAAATATGCCAATTAGAAAATGCAAATAATCAAACTTCTAGTGATTAGATATTACTCCACTACAGTCAATTATGTTGAATAGAGCAGCTATAATTATTCATTTATAGGTCACAGAAAATGAACAAACACACAGGCCTGTCACAATTATTACATAATTGCCTCATTCTTATTGATGTGTTTACTTTATATAATCATATTTGTCTCCATTCACCTGTATAAAAACAGTGGGGGAAATTAACAAGAATAACAGATTGAATCATTATTTCCACTGTTTGAGTGGTGCTCTTTTAATGACATTTATGCCTCATTCTTCTGTTGTGTGTTTAATGGACAAATCATGTGAGTAATTCAACTGTCATCAGGCTCACAGTGGTGGCAGGTCAACAGGACAGAGTCACCTCAACAGAAGCTCAACAGTTTTCTTCATGTATTTAATGAGTCATGCAGTTTGTTCATAAGTTCTTAGTCATGAGCGTATGTTGTAACACATGAATTGGAATTACACGTGTGTAATGACAGACTGCTCAACTTCCCTGAAATACAACTAAAAGTCATACTTAAGAAACTAAAGTGTTTCAGTAAATCACATTAATAAGGAAACAGATATTATGAACTTTACTTCAGCCTAATATATGTTCATTAAAAGTAAATGTACTCATTATACAGAGCCTCCTTTCACAGTGTTCCATTGTTACATTATTGTGTTTTTTATCAATAATGAACACATGAAAGTGTTGTAATGGTGGAGTTTTAACAATGTGGAGCCACTTTGTACTCGGTTACTTGGTATAACCCACTACACTGGACAATAGTAACTGAACCTTAGTGACAGAACATGTTTAGGTCAAAAGTAACTAAAGCTGTAAGACATCTATGTTCAACACAGTTCCATCCCAAAGTCTGAATGGACCTGAGGCTCAGTGTGAGACAGACAGTCCTGATGGACAGTGTCCTGTGGACAGGGTGTGTGGACAGTGTCAGTGTGGACAGTGTCTGTGTGTACAGTGTCCTGTGGACAGGGTGTGTGGACAGTGTCCTGTGTACAGTGTCTGTGTGTACAGTGTGTGTGTACAGTGTCCTGTGGACAGGGTGTGTGGACAGTGTCCTGTGGACAGTGTGTGGGGGGGGGACGACAGTGTCTGTGGACAGTGTCTGTGTGGACAGTGTCCTGTATGGATAGTGTCCTGTGGACAGTGTCTGTGTGGACAGTGTCTGTGGACAGTGTCCTGTGGACAGTGTCTGTATGGACAGTGTCCTGTAGACAGTGTCTGTGGACAGTGTCTGTGTGGACAGTGTCCTGTATGGACAGTGTCCTGTGGACAGTGTGTGTGGACAGTGTGTGTGGACCGTGTGTG
>JAPSES010132552.1:1757-15347 GCA_029822895.1 Maxillicosta whitleyi
ATCTATAATAAAATAGTCAATTCTAACCACTCACAATGGTAAGCCCCGCCCCCAAGGTTCCTGAACAGCTTTACTTTTCTTCCTCGCTGATGAAAGCAGCCGTTGAACCTTCATGAACACAGTTGAATTGTGGGTAAACACCGTCCTGGTGGGTCAGAAGCCTTTGGACAACAATAAAATCACACAAAAACACAGAGAAATGAATGAATTGATGCAGCAGCCATCGTGTTCTGGGCTCAAATTCATGTTTTTGCTTCTTTTGTTGTTTTGTTTTTTGTCATTTTGTCACATCAGTTCCCTGTTGATGTCAGGCTGAAGCAGTGAAACAGAAGCCAGACTTTAATGGATGCCTGAACACAGTTTGTGTCTTCTCAGTACTCTAATCCTGGTCTGTTGCAGACCTCCATCTACTGTAAATAACTTTCATAAATACCTCAGATGTGCTTTTTCATGTCTTGCAGCTCTGGAGTCGTAGTAGCAGCAGAAGAGGAAGGATGTAGGTATTGATCTGCGTCCTCTAGTGGTGCTAATGTCTGCGTTTAGTCAAATAAAGCATGAGTGGAAACAGCCATTAGGAGTCGTACTGGATCTGGAATGATGCCAAACGGACACTGGAGGTGGGGGGGGCTCACCTTAGATCAGGTTCCACATTCAGCTCGAGTTCATCTCAAGTTAAATAATAACATCAATAAAATGATCACTAATGACAACTCCAACGTCTTCCCTTTGTTTTAATGCAATAAATTAAAATGACATTATATTTACAAACTATCTGAACCTGAACAACCCGAAACGTCTTAATACGAAGTTTACTTTATCAATATTCTGCCTACTTTTTTTTCCTTTAATTTTGGTAATTGGTTTGCTTATTTTTGTGTCCAACCACTGGTTCTGATCCAACTCCATGGGTTTTACTGGTGAATCAATGGTGTAGAAGTTGATGGTGTTTCCATGGTAACTACAGAGCCTCTGAACGTCCAAATATGGTCATATCTGATGACCATGAAAAGATGAAGAACTGTATTTGACACTAATTATTGACATTATTGATAGAATTAATGGATCAGCAGGTGTTAAATGGTTGATGTTTTGAGTTGACAGAATCTGTTTGGGTTTTTAAGGGTTAAAGAAGCTTTGATGAACCGGTACCTGGTCTGTTCTCAAAGTCATTTCTTTTGCTTCATCACTGAGCAGCAGCTGCATTAGATGCTGATGTGTGTTCCTCCTCAGAAATTCACAACCACTTACCTGTGCATTAACCTCAGGGGCTCAGCGCTGTGGACTTGGCTCTGACGCTGCAGAGGCTAATGCACTGTTTACAAAACGCAGGTTCAGAGATAAAGCACTGTGCAGTAGACATGAGCATCGAATTAAACTCCTTTATGTCATTTCCATTTTCCAAAATGGACTAAACATAGAATTTATTCATTATTGATTTCCAACTGCAACTTCCCTGGAGGAATAATATGTCTGAAAAGTTGACAAATGTTTGACAGCAATAATATTACAATAATATTAATTGCTAATATTAATAGAATTATTTCCACTAATGACAGACATTTAACCACTGTCTTATAATGAGGTTTTCTTTATAAATTTGTTTGAATTGATTCAATAAAGGCATGAGACATAAAAACAGGTAGGTACATTTATTAAGTACATAATGATAAATGCTTAATTTCAGAAATAAAAAACAACAAATACAAAATGAACAGAAAATAACATCATTTTTGGAATCTGTCAAATTCTCAAGTTAAATATTAATTTCAACCCAAACTTTTTACATGAATGCATTAATACTTTATGTATTGGATATTGTTTAAAGATCACAACAGTCCTCATGTAAAGTATGAGTACATTTAATTTAAAAAAGGGTTTAAAAATGGTTTGCTATTTTACTTATTATATTTTTAAATGGTTGATTTTGTGTAGAATTGCATTTTTAAGTACGTTTTCATTTCTTCTTTAAAAGTAAAAAGGTACTTCTCACAATTGATATTGTTTTTGTAACAAAAGAACCGTTTATCTTTTTATTGTCTGAATAAAAATGACCAGTGGATATCAGTCTTATAAATCTGACAACATTAATAACATTGTTGGTGAAATAAATGACCTATTTGTTTACTTGTTTGTGTGGAGCGGCGTGCGGGCCGGATGTGACGTCACTGATAAGTACCCCCGTACCTACAGCTTCCGGCTTCAGCCCAGAGGACTCAGTGTAAAATCGCTGTTTCCCGTGTTTCCACGTTCGGCTGAAGGCTCCAGTGTGTCACCGCGGACCGAGCCAGTGCCACCCAGAGGTAAACACCGCAGGTTTACACCGGTGCAAACGGACGTCCCGGTTGTTTGTGTGAGTGTGTTTACTCCAGAGCCGTACGGGGCCTTGTTTACATCTCAATCCCCGGGCTAGAGTGTGTGAGAGGCGGGGGCACAGCGGGAGGGAGCGGCGAGCGGAGGTGGAGGCTAGCCTGGTCCGTTTTCATTTCACCGGTTCTAGCCCCGGGAGTCTGTACCGACAACTTCTACGAGTTTGTTCTGACAAAAACAACAACATTTAAAGCCGTTAAACTGGAGGGTTTACCTCCGCTGTTCAGTAAAACTACCACCACGTTAGCCCACAAGCTAACTCTGCTAATAGTTCGCTAGCAGGATGCCGTTATGGGACTTCACGGCCGTTTCTGGATCCAAACGCCGGTTTCCAGCGACAAGCAAACGGCGTCTTAATGTGGTCCAGAAGTCACGTAGCCCCATTCGCTCAAAGCGTGTTATCGAAGCCGTGCTGAGTCGCTGTAATATATTAGCTTAGCGAGATGTGTGTCACCCAGTTCGGAGCCTATTTTTAGCCGGGACCGGGCGGTATGCGAGCTTTCGTCTGTCGCCGGGCTGGCACCGGGGCCGGCTGGCAGGGGTCCCCGGTCAACCTTGTTTCTGTCCAGGTGGATATTTGCGAAGTCACATTTGGGCTCCGGTGCCGACACACTGATTTGATGAGGGTGTTGAAGACTTAAATTAGGGTCAGTGAGATTTGCAGCCTGTCTTTGGAAGGACAAGAACTCGTGTTAAGTTCTAATATAAGTACTGACAGAACACTGAGAAAAGAGGATAAAAGTTCTGCATCCAAGCCCTTACTGCAGGAAAATGATGCATTATCAGCCACATCTAGACAAAGTATGAAAACCCAAAGTAAACGTAAGGATTTGTTGTTAATCCTCAGACATTATGCACAGTGGAAGAAAAAAAAAATCATGCTAAGTTAACTGAGGGGACATCAAAACTAATCAAAATGACTGTTTACAGATCTGACACTTGTAACAGAAATCCTCTGTTTATTTGTTGAGATCATGTGATCTCTAAGTCTTCCCAACTTTAGAGCATAGATATGATTATATCAATAGAATATAACATTATGTGTATATTTTGTATATATATATATATTTTTTATTTTTTTTCCTGCAGGATGACCTGTAAACCTCCAACCTTATTTACCTTCAATGAAATTTGTGAAATTTCTGTAACGGTCTAAACTTCAGTGGTTTGGGTCGTAGCCTCATATCCCACAACCTTATGATCTGGTCCTGACACTGTGTGAAGATGTTTTGAGTCATAATTCAGGATCTGAATCACAATTTTCTCACTTCTTATAAAATGTAGGCAAGTCACAGTCAAATTATTTGTTTTTATTTTTTGTGTGCGATGGTTTTGGTTTTTGTATTTTGCATTTTTACATATTTCACTGAAGTTACTAGACCACTATTATATTGATCACACAATCTGTAGAACCCCTGTGAAAAGTTGATCACATGACAAATCAGAAAGAGAATGAGTAGCCAGATAAATATTTGATTAGAAAGTGACAGAGTGAAATCGTGTAAATATACACTTTTTACGTGGTGTGTTTTCTGTATGCATTATAGGCTTTGTGGTAGAGCGGGTTGTCCAATGACTGAAGGGTTGGCGGTTAGAATCCTGGCTCCAATGGTCCACGTGTCGAAGTGTCCTTGAGCAAGACACTTAATCCTAAATTTCTCCCAGTAGGGTATGGCAGCAGCCGCCTGTTGGTGTATGAGTGTGTATGGGAGGGTTTGTAAAGGGTTTTGGGTGCCGTGAAGGTGTAGAAAATGCACCATATACAAGTGCAGTTCTTTTCCATTTTTCTGTGTATATGTTCATGCTGTTATCAGCCCCCTGTTCAACCTGATTCGATGCATCACATACCATGCACTGAGGGTTAGGTTTATGGCAATTGGAGATGTTGGCATAAATTGACACGCATTCCGATGGCGTTGAATAGCACGCAAAAGGTCAAAGGTAGGTAGGTAGGTATAGCATGCCAAATGCCATACAATGTGATTTATTGAGATTAGTGTGTTTTTACAATGTTAGAATCTGCAGAAGATGTCTGCACAAAATCCGTCAGGATCAGCACATTCAAGCATTTTTTTGGAATAAAGACGCATCCACATTTTTTAGTGTCGAAAAAGACTTGATTTTTAGCTTCAAACTTTGGAATTCCTTCAGAAGCTCATATTCTTATCGTCTCTACCTTGAATCCGTCTGGCATCAGTTAGCTGTGTATTATTCATGGATTTAAATCACACATAAACCAGTGTCAAAATTGGGCTCTTTAGCACGATAGAAAGCTGAATGAAAAGTGTAAGAGTTCTGACCTCTGAAGTATGTGCCCTCCATCTGATACCGTGATTAATTAGTTTGAGTAGAAGACAAATCTAATCTGATCAAATCAATCAGTGGTGTAAGAAGATAAGACAAAGAGATCTGTCACTTCATAAAAGGCAACGCTGCTCCAGAATATAGTAACGCAACAGTGCTCATTATCAGCAGATGAACTGAAAGCATCAGGCTCCACATGTCGTTCATCTACTATTTTATATGTAAATTAGGACAATAATGTGACCTAATAATCCAGCTTCTAAAATGCACAATATGGACAAAAGTACAGTAGACAGAGCTCTAGGATCCAAAACATTAATGACTAATGTCAGAATATAGTTTTTTATTAGTTTAGTTTTTTTATTACGAGATAAATATCATTTCATTGGTTAGTTTAGTTTAGTTTAAATTGTTTGAGATGGTTTTTACTTAATGTCTTTCAATATTTATTTAGATTTTTTTTTTATATCCATGACTCTGGTTTTAAATGTTCTGTCTCTGCATTTCTAAAACATTTTTTTCTACCACAACTAATCATCGACTTTCTTCACATCTTATAGGAAGAAAAATCTACCATTAAACTTTAAGGAAATGTTAATGTTTTGACATCTTCATGATCAGGACAATTTTACAGCTGTAGACACGATGTGTCCCAATACTTTTGTCCATATAGTGTAGAATTACATGTCAACATATGGACTGTACAGTGCATTTTAATAATAATAATAAAAATAAATTGCTTACTGTTTTACTGTAAACTCACTGTCCATGTTGACACTAAAGGACAGCTATCTTAATATCTAACATGATGTCTGTACGTGGCTGTTTTCCATAACTTGCTTTAATTTGTAAGAATCTGATGCTGTGCATTAATGCCAGAAAACTCACAAAGTGCATTTGTGTTCAGAGAGTAACCGCTTTCATTGCGTTGCCAAAGAACAGGGAAAACATGGCTATAAAAATCACATCATCTGTGTTAGAGCTGGAAAGTCCCACAGCCAGTGGAGCAGCCGTGTTCAGTGACATGCAGGAGTCATTTCTGAAGGAATATGGGAATTCAGAACCGGTTCCAAATCATCTCAGCGGTCACAGTCTCACGCCTCCAAGCCAATTAAATACTTTTATCGACACTGGTGTGTTTTTCTGACAGTTGGATTTTTTCTGTATGTAGTAGCTCTGCTTTTTACTGTTGTTTTAGTTTCTGAATGAAGGACTTTTTTTTCTTATACTTTTTGCAGTGTAACAGCAGTTTGTTTATGAGTGCAGGTGTTGATTTTTAGTCGCGTACCACACTGCAAAAAGTCACCGTTCAGTTTGTTTTACTGAGACTGCACTTAAGCGCCTGTTTTATCAAGATGCAGCAGGAACATACAGGAAATGTAGAACTGCATCCAAAACAAAAGCACAAGAAGTTTTATGGGGTCAAAAAAGACAATAGTCACTTTTCCATCAACCCTCAAATATCGCAAATGTAACTTGCACATAAAAATTTACAATTTTGCCCTAACTCTTGTTTTTTGATTAAAAGATTTTGCTCTGGCAGGAAATTCGTTTTTTGGGGGGGGCGTTGTGGCATTATATTAAGCAAAACTCCAATGAAAAGACCCTTTTTCACAAATGATCATGTGAATTTAAAAAAAACAGATGTAGACAAACGTTAGAAGAAGAGTTTGAACACACCAGGAACCTGAATAATAGAATAATTTAGTACCAGATAGAGGGTACTATAGAATAATAATGAATCTATCTGTAAATAAATACCATATTTATGTTCATGTTTATGGAATGACTTCCAATGTCATCTTGCAATAACAAATAAACAAATGACTGCATTTGCGATTTAATGGAAAAACCGACATTGCACACTTCTGTTTTTTCGACATTTAGTTAAAATTGGTAAAGTTTTGTGCATAAGTCTAATGTAAAAGTGACTTCTGTAAATGTAAAGAAGAGCTTTGAATTGTGACCCTAGTTCATCATGTGCTCATTCTAGACAGAGGTCACAGAAAATACTGGCTTTTGTCTGTAGAGACCATTTAGTAGAGTTTTTTCATGTGTTGATCCAAAACAATAAGGACTAATGTGGGAATATAGTTTTATATTATGGGATACATATCACTGCGATGAACTGGCGGCTCATCCAGGGGGTACCACGCCTTCTGCCCGTAGTTGCTGAGATAGGCTCCAGCCCCCCCCCAAAATGGATGGATGGATACATATCAGTGCAATGGTTAGTTTTGGTTCAGTTGTTATCTTTGTTTCTATGATGACTCTGAGATGGTTTTGATTTCCTTTCCATCATTGATTTTCTTGTTGCTTTTTTTTTTTTTTATCCATGACTATGATTTTCAATGTTCTTCTAAATTTCTAACATATTTTTCCTGCTCTGACTGTAAGTAATAATTTTCTACCACAACTAACCGTCTACTTACATCACATCTGACAGGAATTTTAAGGAAATATTAATGTTTCTAAACTATATGGACATAAATATGTGGACACATCATGTCTACAGCTGTCCTGTTCATGAGGATCTTCCATAGAAACATTAATATTTCATTAATGTCCATTAGGGGTGTAAGGGTGCAGTCGTTCTGATACAATATGGAGGTGTACTGTGAAGAACGCAAACACTCGCCTTTAGTTTCCACACGGCCCTTGTGCTGATGCTTAATTCTCATGTGGGGGGTGGGGGGTAAACATGACAACAGAGCGTGTAACAGAGGCACAGAAGCTGGGTTGGATGTTTGAAGGATGTTAAAGGCCCCCACAGAGTCAGGCCTACATGACTCCGCAGACGTCCACACTGAGTCAAAGTGGACGTTTGTGCAAAGTTCAATTTTTATGACTGCGTGGACTCAGTGTCAGATGGAAATGTAGGACAGTGGGATGCTGGACTATCAAACCTCAATATGTTCAACTCTGTGGGAGCCTTAAGTTTCACTTTCAGTTAGTTACAGAGCACAACCCCCCCCCCCCCAGTGAAAATGTACTGAAGCAAAATGTTTCTGTACTTTTGCACCGAATATCCAGTAAATGTTAGGATAAATGAAGTAAAAACATCTGAGTGCCATAACAACCATAGATGGTTCCACTCAATTTTCTTAAGAAATGTCAGTTTTTTCAAGTTATTCTCATCTTTTTTGTTGGATAGTTTATAAATGTAAATATTTTCATAATTTAATGTTATTTTGCATTAAGACAAAGAGAATCATGGACGTGTTGTTATTATGGTCTGATTTTACTGGTGTAATCTGCTGGAGCTCAAACTGGACTGAATGTGGAACCTGAACTAAAGTCAGTTTGACGTCCCTGATCTATATGATCTGAGTTGCTGGCTCTGAACTTCTCAAACCTGGAAACTTGATGCTTTATCTGTTTGTATAATGAGCCGTTAATATTCATTTTCATTCGATCTGGCTGTGAAGAGACTTTAGAGACACCCTGTATTTTTTTGCTGCAGTAAATATGAATAAGAGCCAGTGTTTTTTTGCAGTTCATAATCTCAGTAGTTGATGGCTGTTTGACTGTTGAAACAGTCATTCGTTGCAGTCCTACTTCAGTCTAGTTTTGGCTTGTGTTTCTCGTCTCCCAAAAGCTAAAGCATCTCCAGCTAATCCTCTAAACTGTGACATTAAGCCTTGGCCCTCCCCTTGTGTCCTGCACATGTTTAACAGCTATATGTTGGATTAAAATGTGCAGCTGTTGTTGAACCCTGCCTTTGTGAAGCTCAGGATGCAACTTAAATGAAAGAAGAGGTGGAGGTTCGCTGTGGTTCAGTGGGTAGAAAAACAGCGTCAGTGGGTGAGTGGGTCGGCTGTGATCTGATCCACTGGGCAGACTCACAGGGAGGGACAGACCTTGGACCCGGTCCAGCCAAGGCCCGTGGCCTCTGGATCACCATGAGCTAGATTCACAGCCTGCAAAGAAAATCCAGTGTTTGTCCAAAGGCCGTGCTGAGGAATGAAGGCCAGAGCTGCTTTGAGTTTGAATGTTGGGCTCGGTTTAATCCGAGACGATAGTAGAAAACGAACAGACAGGCGAGGCTCAAGGCAACAAATAAATACATCTCAGCACATGTGTCAAATATTAGAGGCATGTCATAGTTTTAGACATTTGGAAACATAGGCCAGTTTATTTTGTCTGAAGGAAAAATATTTTATTCTCAACAACAGTTTAGACCCGCTGTTCTATGGGGTACAGTGGACCCCCGGGTTACCACGTACCCGACTTATGTTATTTCGACTTTATGACGGTGGAGTCTCGTCCACTATTACTGTACATACGTACTGTATATTGTACGTACGGTATCTCATTTTTTACTTTATTTTATTAATATGAAGTATAATACATGTATGTGGATGTTTATAAATACAAGATATGATTTAGTATTTTTTAGAATGATCTACTCCAATAATCAGTTTTACAAGCTCGTTGGTATTAGAATCAATATTGTGCTTTATTATAGTACATATTCTGTAGAAATATTCTATATTAATGTTGTGTCTTGTTGTTTTTCCTGCTCTTTATCTGCTCCTCAGTCCTTTTCTCTCTTCAGATCGCCCTGTTCCCAGTTTTCCAAATGACTGACGGGGAGTGTGACTTCTTCTGCTTCTTCCGCTGCTGCTGAGGTCGCTGACTGCGCCTCAGACAGACGGACATTCAGGGTGTCTCTGGACAGAAACACGGACAGGCAGGGGGGAGGCAGAGTTTTGAACGAACCATTTCAGCCAATCGGGCCGCTGGGATCCGACAGGTAGGCGGGCCGTCTACCTGTCTGGGTGATTGATTCAGCCGAGTGGATGTCTGTGGATATGAACAGCCAGGCGTCGGACAGCAACGAGGAAGACTTCGGGGTGAACTCTGAAGAAGAGGAGGACGATGGAGGAGAGGAGGATGATCAGGGAGACATTCAGGACTACTACGACGGCGTGGCCAGCGACGTGGAGCAGCAGGGCGCCGACTCCTTCGACCCAGAGGAGTACCAGTTCACATGTCTGACCTACAAAGAGAGTCAGAGGGTCTTAACGGACGAGGTCAACACGGTGGCCGCTGTGCTCAAGGTGGGTGTGTCTGAAACGGGTGTCAAACTCCGCTTAGTTCAGGACCACATTCAGCCCAATGTGGTCTGAAACGGTCCAGACCATAATGTAGGAACTGACGAATAAAAACTCTGAGATGTTCTTTGTTTTAATAAATGTGCAGTTTTACCAATATACTAGCACAGTTTAAAACGTACAGATCATCTTTACAAATGCACACAACAATATTCAGACATAAAGCACAGCGTTCACTTCCATCACAATTTTCCCTCCTTTAATCAAATCAGATTTTATTTATATAGCACCAATAACAAAAGTTACCTCATGGCACTTATGGAGCCTTTACATAACTGTACCATTTTAATTTAAAATGAAGATAATAAAATAAATAACAGCAAAAACATCATTGAACGTCCTACCAATTATTTTCATCCATGAATCTTTCATTTTTTCACTTCCTTGCCTGTTACCTTCCCACATTGTGTTTAATTTTGTCTTTGCCTGTACCTGCAAAAATTCTTTTTTTTTCTCCAGTGCATCGCTGCATGTGTTTGTAGTTTACCTGTTGGAGGACTCTGGTATTTCCCTACTTTGAACCTCTTTAGAGTAGAAATGTATTTGTCATTGTACATAGTTGTACAAGGAAAGTGGGTGGAGCTTACCCACAACAGCGTCACAAGATAGAAGTGCATAGCAATATATAATAATAATAATAATAATAATAATGTTCTCGTCACCATATGACTGATGTTTCCATGGTAACCCTCTTCTCATAGATACTGGTGTTCAGGACACGTGTCACACTCCTACGTACTTTTTGGTTAAACTCTCCATGAATTGGCCCCACCCATTTTTTCTCAACTAAATCTGACGGAAAACCATGAAAACTTAAATATAGTTATTTGTTTATTGGATGACAGTAAACCAGAAGAAACGGGACACAAACTCAGTCATGTGTGAAAAACCTCTGTTCTGCACATAAAGAGATTTACAGACGAAACACTGAGATTTGCACATTTTATTAAAGTTTCATGCTGTCTTCCAGTTACCGATGGTCGGTTTTATTTCAAACACATAGGATCATCAGATAAGAAGGAACCATACAACACGGTCAAACAAAATTTGTCTGCGCTGAAAAAGGAGTGTGAAGAAGTACGACCGACCGACCCATTCAAGTAACAATAAAATGAGATGCACTGAAAGACGACAATAAAACCCCAGTTCTTTCAATAACAATAATCTGATGTTGAACCATCTGGAATCAGTTTACATTCACATTAGCAAAAGGTCATGTTGAAGGCCCTCTTTGATTTTCTACAGAATTCTAATCATTTCCAAAGCTGAGTATTTCAGTGTTTCAGCCTCAGAGGACGGGTTCCAAATGAACGTCCCCAGTAGTTTTTCCTTTGGCAGACTTCAGTTCTGGTTCTTGGTTCTCAGCCTTAGACTAATGGACAGGACTGTACACAGAACCAATTCCTTCTGGATTATTTGTCGACACAAACTTTGAGCTGCACAGTACTGGAAAAGCTAAGATAGTGGTGTATAATAGTCTTTGTCTAACAGCGTTGTCCAGATTTGTCATAAAAACTGGATTACTTTAAAAAAAATATATATATATATTTTCATCCTGTCATATGTGAGTAACTAACAGCAACTTTGATGCTTATTCATTACTAGAATGTTGACCCATGTGGAACCACAGGTCATATTAATAGTGATATTTAGGCACTGAAGTTAGTAAATGTGTAAATTTCCCATCATGCTCTTCCAGTCAGCTGAGCAACATGATTGTAAGGCTGTTGTTTCCAAAGTGACTAATATCTCCCTGAATATTGGTCCCATCAACACACTGAGGTATTTAATGTGCAGGTAGGACTGATGCTCAGCTGTGCACGACCACACAGAAGTTTACACTCACCTGGTTTTTCTTTATTTTCATGACTGTTTACGTTGTAGATCCAAGGCTTTCAAACTTATTTTCTTTCTGGGGCCACATTCAACCAAAAGTGCCCCGAACCAGAAAAATAATAACCTACAAATAATGATGACCTTAAATGTTTGTCTTTGTTTTAGTGAGAAAAAACCTCATTAAATCATGTCAATCCTTCCTGTTCTAAAGTGTCCAAACCAAACAGATGTGCAGAACCTGAATAAAGGTCCATTTGTTCCTATAAATCAGTGTCATGTGAGCAGTAGAGTTTGTACATGTGCATTATGGATCCGATCTACAAAGACACTAAACACTGACGAACAGAACCAAACGGGTCCACTTGGACTGAACGGACTTGAGACATTTCAGGTTGGTCCCATTTTATTGGTTAGTTTGGAAATGTCAACATTTACATCATTTAATGGAATTATTCACTAAAACAAAGACAAACATTTAAAGTTTTCATTATTTATAGACATAATGTGGAAAAAAAATCCTCATCAAATCAAGAAGAAAATCTGGAGTTGTTCTTATTTGTTTTTTATTAAATTATTCAGTTATTATTTTATTGTTGATCATATTGGTCTGGATGTGGAACTGGAAGAACCTTGCCTGTGGAACGTTTCCACTTCCCAGTGAGCTGGATTGGAACCTTTGGTCCATGTTTGTCCCCAGGCTGCGTGTTGGACACCTCTGCTGTAGATTCTCATTAAATGCATGAAAACTATGAACACATGTAGAATTATGTAGTTAAAAAAAAGTGTAACATGTTTTATATTTTAGATTCTTCAAATAGACATGTTTTGCTTTTGTTACTGCTTCGCACATTCTTGGCATTCTCTGGATGAGCTTCATGAGGTGGTCACCTGAAATGTTTTCCAAAGGTCTTGAAGGAGTTCCCAGTGATGTGGAGCACCTGTTGTCCATCTGCGCTTCAGCTCATGTTGTTAGGTTTGGACTGGTAGTGTAGGCACCAAACTGGTCACCTAAAAACACCTCTATTTCTCAGAATCTCACACACACACACACACACACACACACACACACACAGATACTCCGAGTCCTTCCAGTGTTATGGTCTAAATAATTTTTTGTTCTAGGTGAAATATTAAATGCTATCTGTATCGGTGTGCGTTTCGTACTCACTTAGTAGGAGGGGTTAGTGTAGGAATATAACATGGTTTACAATATGTTGGTGGTTGTGGACGTACGTGGATAGCAGATCGGGGGAGAGCGTAGGGGTAAAACAATTCCCGATGTGGGGGCTGGCTACGCTGGCGAGAACCCGGTCATTAAAAAAACAGCGTAGTGGCCGGAATCACAGCGTAGGGGGCCGCGACGCTCAAATGCACTGTCGAGAACCATGGTAGTCCACAGTTTGTCCCTGATGAGGTGTCTGCAGGACACGCCACGGAACAAAACAAATAGAACGGTACCGATTCTAATAACTAAACTGTGTACATTAAATGACTGCAACTAAGACAATGTGCTGCTAATCAAACTGACAGTAATAATGAGTTCTGAAAATACTAAAGTGATAATGTGTGAGTGGAGCTGTTACCCTGTGTGGCTGCGTCCATCACACAAACCTAAAATAAAAACTAGACAAAAGAACAGTCTGTCCATCCAGGACTCCACCCCTTTTTACAAACTAATGATTCAATTAATTCTGCTTCATTTACTTGAACACACTGTTTCCTGTACATTTCCAATAGAATATGTGTATTTACTGTCAATATAAGGCGCCTAAACCTGCCGTTCTAAACCTGGTGTTTGTTCTAAACCTGGTGTTCTAAACCTGGTGTTTGTTCTAAACCTGGTGTTCTAAACCTGGTGTTCTAAACCTGGTGTTCTAAACCTGGTGTTCGTTCTAAACCTGGTGTTTGTTCTAAACCTGGTGTTCTAAACCTGGTGTTCTAAACCTGGTGTTCTAAACCTGGTGTT
>JAPSES010132626.1:0-10294 GCA_029822895.1 Maxillicosta whitleyi
ATCAGTAGATGTTTGGGTCTTTATGGGTTAAAGAGAGTTGCAGCTGAAAACATTTTGAATGTTTTTTTTTTTTTTTATTACAGTGCACAATGGTTTGTTGCTGCGGGCAAATGGATAATTTGACAGACTTTTCTTACTGTTCTTCCTGCTTTTGTTGTTACAGCTACAGCCTTTTGGATTTAGTTAATTTAGTTTTATTTTGAGTTTAGATCAGTAGATGTTATTGGTCAGTGGTGGATGTTTGAGTCTGTATGGGTTAAAACAACAAAAACTGAAGAAAAAAGTGACCTTTTTTTAGCAAAGATTTCAATAATTGAATGTAAGAACAAGCTTCTACAACCACTGTTACTTGTTAAACCCCACAGGTGATTTACAAGGAGATCAAATGAGCTTAACCATAACATTTACAGTTATAAAATACATCACATACATTAATAGGAATGTGGTGTAAACAGTGACCTTACCGAAGGCTGAATTCCATTGAACAGCCACAGACTCAATTCGCTAGTATTACTGTAAATATTTACTGTAGCTCTGTTCTGTTTAATTTCCCCAAGAGGGTTTTGTGGTGTAAATCAAAGACCTGAAATTGATGAGCGTACCACTCACCATTTCCATACCATTTGTTCCAGACTGTCCACAGATTGCTATCGTGTCTTAAAAGCCGTCTTCTATGGATGGTAAACTATGCATGATTTAATATACAGATGAAGTAGAACGCAGGAATATTCAATGGTAAAGACAAAAAGTGGCAGTAGGTGCTTCACTGGGACAAAAAAGAATGGATTTATTGTAAATGTTCAGACTGTTTCCTTTAGTAAAAGTCCTAACACACGCTGAAAATACTTTTTTCTGTATTCTGAATCTTATTTTGAAGTACAAATATGCTAGTATATGTTTTTTTTTTATTATTTATTTTACTTATGGTCTTTATCTGTATTTTACTATGATATTTTGTATTCATTTTACTGCTGTTTTCATGTATGTTGCAATTTACTTCTTTTTGGTTGAACTCGTCTTGTATCTAAATGACATCATCCAGTGTAATAGTGATTATTCTCAAACTACAGCAGGGGTGTCAAACTCATTTTAGTTCAGGGGCCACATTCAGCTATATTTGATTCGAAAAAGTAAAATAATGACAGAATAATATATAAGTAATGTCAACTCTAAACTTCTCTTTATATTTTACAGTGAAAAAAGTCAAATGACCTGATGAAAACGTTGAAATCTACAAATTATCCTTTCAAACAATGTGAATAATATCAACACTATAATCACTATTATGCTTTAGTTTATCATTTCCACATGTACATTATAACTTACAGATCACATTGGATCGACAGATGCAGAAAATATTTAGTAACAGGTGGAATATTGTTAAAACTGCACATACTTCTTTTAAGACATTTCAGATAATTCAGATTTTTTTTGCAAAATTATGCTTAGTTTTAGTCTAAATACATGAAAACATTTACATTTTAAAAAGAAAAAAAATGCATTTGACTATTTATACGTTATTATGGCATTGAATTGGACTTAATGTGGAACCTGATCTAAAATTATTGTTAATAAATTTTTGCATTTCACAAATACATCCCAGGGGCCGGATCAGGCCCTTTGGCATGTTTGACACCTTTGATCTACAGTGAAATAAAAAAGTCCTGAATTCTAATCAGGCTGCTCAGAACTGTTCACACTGTCATTAAATAAATGCTAAACAAAAAACCCACATGCTCCCAGGCACACTAAACCCCTCCCCTGTTATATATTATAGCTTATTTTGGCATGGATCCAGCTGATGTCATCATGTCTATACATGCACTAATGTGAGCATATCAACTGCATCTGTATATGTGGTGAGTTTGAAGCAAATTGAAACAAAATTGATGTTTTTATAGATGTATGAAATGTCAGCCATTGTAAGTAAATGGGAAAATAAAAAGATTTTTTAAAAATTCATAAAAAATTTTTAACTCTGAGCTACTTTTTACAAATCTAACCACATCTATTCTGGGTCACTGGTGATTTATAAACCTAATTTGGTATAAATTCAACCAATAGTTTTGCTGCTACAGACATTTCTATTTTAGCCCAATATAAGTAAATGGGGAGGGGGAAAAAATCCTTTAAAAAATTCATGAAATTTTTTTAACTCTGAGCTACTTTTCCCAAAATCTAATCACATCTATTCTGGGTCACTGGTGATTTATAAACCTAATTTGGTATAAATTCAACCAATAGCTTTGCTGCTACAGACATTTCTATTTTAGCCCAATATAAGTAAATGGGGAGAAAAAAATCCTTTAAAAAAATTCATGAAATTTTTTAACTCTGAGCTACTTTTCCCAAAATCTAACCACATCTATTCTGGGTCACTGGTGATCCGTACACTCATCCTTATCACCTGCATACACATTTACAGTCTTCCATTGCACGTCAACTTACAAATTTACACAAGCACAGTAGAGTGATGTGTGTATTGTCTATGTTACTGTTACTGTTATTGTCTGTGACCAGATCACAGTAGATTGTTTGTGATACTGGCCTCAAAAAAAAAAAAGAACAATCCAAAAAAAAAAAATAGAGTTTTTGTCATTGCTCCTGGAAATCTACTTTTTTTCTATCTTTCACTTTAAAAGAAATGAAATAATGATATGAAAGTGGGCTCACTGCCATTCTATTGCTCATTTAGCCAAAAAAAAAAAAAAAAAGGAATAAGCTGGTGCTGTATCTATGACAGTGTCTATTTATGGTGGTCAGACGTCTGCAGTCCATGTTAGTGTGTTTGTGTGTTTGACTTTGTTTGGCAAAGTGAAGCCATAAAAACAGGGAAATGGAACTTCTCTGTAATTATTGAGCATTTCAGCAGAAGAGGATGTGTGTAAAGTATTTACAGTAAGGGACGTACACATCAGAAAGTTTGATTCAATATTGAAATCCTTCATCTGTAAAGAAACCTGCTTTGAAGTTTCACTTGTGTTTCGTGTAAAATCTATTTCAGTCTGGAATCGTCTGACGAGTAAAGTCAAGGTTATGACAGAAAAGTCACGCCTCACTAATCAGAGGTGACGTGTTTGTGTAAGAGTGTCAATCATCTTAAACGGCAATGTCATGTAATGATGAACCTAATGTTTTTTTATGTTTTATGATAACAAGTTAAAGTGTTAGTGTTGTCTTATCTGTGGCTGTAGCTTCTTTTAATTCCCTGTTTGATTAAAGGTGAATCACAGTTTCTTCTTGTTTCTTGTTTCCAATGAAACAACCCCCCAAAAATGACACCACCTGCATAAGAACAACCTGGAAATGGAAATGTTGGAAATGTCTCAAAGTCAATCTCATTTTCCAGCAAAGACTTGTCTTTCTGATGTGTTCAAGGACATTTAAAAAAAAAAAAAAAAAATGAAAGAAAGAATAACACATAAAATGATTTCAGTTTCATGTTTACATGAAGGAAAGGAAATTTACGTACCATTTTTAGGATGTTTAAGGGACATTTTGGGGGATTTGCGATCTGAAAGGGGCATTCATTTTGGTATTTGTAACATATTATGTGCTGTGAGTGGCCTGGGCTGCTTTAAAGTCATTTGAACCCTTTTATCGTACTTTTATTCCCACTTTAATGCCATTATTGAAGATATTAACAGGATGTTTCTGTCAGAGGCTGTTGGACAACTCCTACTACATCATATTGAACTATTATCATTACATTTACTACCATTACTATCATCCTTACTATTATTTATTTCTTATCTGCTCTGTGTTGTAATTTTCCATCTCAGGCTGTTCTGCTGAAGTTCATGTGTTTTTATACAGAAGTGTGGTTATCACTGAAAATACTAGCTATGTGGAACTGCGTGACTTTCATGTTTTATTACTGTTAAATTCTGAGGAATTGGTGTGTTTTCAGTGTGTGTGTGTGTGTGTGTGTGTGTGTGTGTGTGTGTGAGGACATCTGTGTGTATGTGTGTGTGTGTGTGTGTGTGTGTGTGTGAGGACATCTGTGTGTATGTATGTGTGTGTGTGTGTGTGTGTGTGTAAGCAATACAAGAATGTGTGTGTGTGTGTGTGTGTGCATGCATGCATGCGTGCATGTGTGTCTGCGTGCGTGTGTGTGTGTCAGCAGTTTTCCATGGTGAAACCTGATAAAACTCGTCTTTTTTTCTGCTGTTAAGAGAAGAAACTGACAAAAATAAACCAACAGAAGTAAGAGCTTTTCCAAATGTTCTAATGTTATGTAACACATTATTATCCTTTCTGTTTCCTCAAAGTTCTTTTGTCCTTGGGGAGTGGTGCCCACTCCCATCAAAACAATTTGTGGCTGGTGGGTGGAAAGCAGCAAATGAGTACAATACTGGCTGCTTCTCTGACAGGGAATGTTCGTCTCAAATACCCACTCAGTTGTTTGGGTGGAGCGGTTTGTTACACTGTGAAAAGAATAAGACTGGTTTTACTGGTGTTTCAGAAATATGAGCATGTTCTGAGCAAGTAATTACTGACGAGAATTTTTTCTGTGAACAGGTGTAAAAAAAAAAAAAAAAAAAAAAGGCAATACAGACAGATGAATTTTATTTCATTTTATCACATGAAATATTAGAACAGGCTCGTAAAAACGGATTACTCAGTAGAGAATTCACTTCCTATTGTACAAACTGTATGTAGTCCCAGACGTCATCCATCCTTAACATGTACCTCTACTGATCATACTTTAGAAATCAACTGTGCTTTGTTTATAACTTAACAAGACAGGCTCAAAATCAATAAAAACAAGTGGTACCAGCCACAACAAACCCGATCCAGTCCACTTTATTTGTACAGCACATCATAAAAACAATAAAACAATTAAAATGAAAACTAAAAGCAACAAATAAGTACATGGAACTGCAATAATGCTCCACATAAAACAATAAAATCAAACAGTTGAAAGTACTTATATCAATAAAAAAATAAAAAAAGACATATTGTACCTTATTTTGGCATCGGTCCAGCTGTTGTCATCATGTCTAGGCATGTGCTGATGTCAGTACATCAGGTGCCTCTATATATGTGTCAAGTTTGAAGTAAATCGGAACAAAATGTATATTTTTATAGACATTTCAAAGTTTTCCCATTATAAGTAAATGGGAATTATTATTAATTTTTTTTTTTAAATCAATAAAAATGTAAACTTCAACCTACTTTTCCCAAAATGTAACTGCATGTATTCTGGGTCACTGGTAATGTATAAACCCAATCTGGTATGAAATGAAGCAAAGGTTTTGCTGCTTAAGTGTAAAACAAACAAACAAACCAAAAACAATACCCATTGCCTCCCGTTCGCGGGTCTGATAGAAAAAAAAAAAAACTGCCATAAATGCACCACGTGTGAATCACAGGCAGGGGCAGAACCCATGGAAGCAGCTATAGCCGCCTGGAAGTGACATACTGTCGTTGATTCCAGGTGACTCCAAGTGACTCCAAGTGTGAGTAAACAAGCAGCAGTCAGTGAGCCAGACTGAGTGGATTTCTGCACTTGTTGATTGTGCAGCTGATAACTCTTTACGCTGCCATTGTGATGCAATAGAAACGCGACCCTGCGCTGGCCTATAATGTGTCGTCTTAGACTGGTGTGTTCTGCACAGGGTGTGTCTAGTCCATTACAGGTCAGGTAACCAGATAATACAACATTACTGCGACACTACAGGTGGTAAAGGAGGAGCATGTCTGACTGACGGGGCAGTGGGTTCAGTACACACACGTGCTTGACAACAGGGTATGACAGAAGTTACCCAACAGAACCACTAGTATCACATATGGTCTTTTTTGAAATAACTAAAAATTAAAATGTACTACGGGTACCCATAACGACAGAGCAAATGATGAACATATGCACAGTGCTAAAGGAGGCAGATAGTTTGTGTATATTGCCTTAATGATAACTATAACCATGTATATTACTATAAACGTCTTACATTAGATGTATATAACTGCATTCATCTGTATATTCTCCATCTCATTTGCACTAGCTGTACTTAATTACACTCTCTGTACATACTGTATTTAACTGTATTATATGCACTTCTACTATTTGCACTTCTGATTGGACGCTAACTGCATTTTGTTGCCTGTATTTTTAATGATAATAAAGTTGAATCTGATCTAATCTAATCTAATCCAATCCAATCCAATCTAATCTAATCTAATCTAATCTAATCTAATCTAATCTAATCTAATCCAATCTAATCTAATCTAATACTTTGGATGACATACACTATTGCCCATGATGTTGGAATAAAATATGTTCACCTTAATTTAGATAAAAAAAGTATTATTTTAATGTAATGTTGTAACCTGAACAAACCTTCCCAGTCACCAGTGGGAAAAAAATGATGAAACAAAAAAAAAATAACTTGAAAAAGGGGCTAGTTTCAGACCCTTATAGGATGTTAATATATAGTACATCAGACAATTCATATAATAAATGAATATCTTGGAATTAGTATTTCTTACTTCATATTACAGAGCAGAACTGGGAAAATGTTTGTGTTAAAGCTCACAAAATTTCTATAAACAGTCGGCATAAAATATTACAATTCATATCAAACAAACAAAAATATATGAAGTGTACTAACTCAAAAGGAACACCACTCCACTGCATGTGGGAGTGCAGGGAAATACACATATTTTGGGAAGAGATTAAGAATATCATGGAAAAAATGATTTCCAAAGCAGATTAAATTGGACCCCATGGTATTTCTTTTAGCTATTTATCCAGATAAACATAATTATAGTCAAAGTGAATGCACATTTATAGAACTCAGGCTTTTGTCTGCAAAACAATGCATTGCACAGAATTGGAAAAACGCCAACAATCCCAGTACGACTCAGTGGTTCAATCAAATGTTGTCTTGTCTTCCGTTAGAGAGAATAACCTACATTCAGAAAGTCAAACAGGGAGTATTTGAAAACATTTGGAGATTATTCATGAACTACGTCAAAGAGTTAGACCCAACATGCAGTTCAGTTAACATTATATACAAATACACAGCAATATGCCAGTGTTAATTTAACACCATAAAGTGTCTATATGTGTCCACACTATGCGGTGTAAAATTAACACTTTTAATTAACACCATGATTTAACAACATCATTTTAACAAAAACACCACAAACAGTGTTGTTTTAAATCATTGTGGTGTTAATACAACACCAACACTCACTATTTAACACTGACATATTTGCTGTGAACACTTCATTACCTTGGACTCAGAGGAATGGAATGGATTCAGACTTTTGTTTAACTCAACTATCACTGGGAAAAGAGAAGGTTAATGTTTTGTGTGCTTTTTTTTGTTTTTGTTTTGAATCAAAACAGATTCGTAAAGGAGCATAAATCTTGATTGAAATGATTGCTGTGATGATTGTAAACCTCAATAAAAAAATATATTCTGGCAAAAAAACAAAAAAAAAGTTCACTTCTCATGAAATGATTGACAGCAGGATTTATTCTTTATAGATAAAGTTTAACTGGGACTCTGGAATTATTGCACCGGGTCAAAGGTGATTACTGATATGTATAAATAGGAACAAAATGAAAACAAAAACAAAACTCCTCCACTTATATGGGCAATTTATGTGCATATCTATAAACTTTGGACTGTAGATTTGCTGTCTGCAGATACAGGGTAAAGCATCCAGACATCAGTGCACTGTGACCTGCAGCCTGACCTCAGAACGTCCACGAGATACGCTGGAACGCCCACCATGAAACTAGAAAAAAACGAAACTGAAGGTCAGAAGTTGAAATGTTCCACTAAGTTTGAATTTTGTGGAATAAAAATTAATAATGTTTAGAACAAACTGGAGAGGCTTTTTTTTTTTAGCAAGTTGATGTGAGTAATTTTTTGTGCAAAAAATAGATTTATGTTGGATTCTGAAGGTAGTATTTCTGTTTTAAAGCCACCTTTATTTACAAAGATGGCAGACATGAAACCACATGTTAAAAAATCTGTATTTTTCTCAATAAAATAGGCTAAAAGTAGCTTTACCAATATTATAATGTGTAATATTATGTAGATATTAATGTGGAAAATGGAAGAGTCAAAGCCTATTTTTGCATTTTATTTTATTTGCTCATGTGGAAAGTTTGTCCTTAGGTCCACATCATATTTGACAGAAACATAAATGTTCATTCGGAACATTTCATTTAGTGGCAAACGGTCCAGGGTCCACGTCATTTTGGTCTCATAAAGACAGCATCTGATTGAACTTCCTGTGTTTGTGTGACATATTTTCCTCAGACTACATTTGACTGTTTTAACTAATTGATTTTTGATTATTAAAAAGTCGTCTTTTAGTTGTTGATGAGTAAAATTATTTTGAGAGCTGAAGTAAATGTAATTCATTTTTAGCTACAGATTTTGTAAAATTAATATCCAGGTACTTGTAAAACTAAATCCATTTTTGTTAAATTAAGAAATAAAGGTGACTAAATGTAACAATTTTTGAGACAGTTGATAAACAAAAATGTGCATTAATTAAGTGATTTTAACTTATAAAGACCCAGTGCTACTTTTGTGAAATCACAAAAAATATTTTTTCCACTCTATTTGACCTCTTTTAAGTGGTTTATCACCATTTATCATAATATTATCCATTTATTTTGCATCTTTTAATGTGGAAATCAGTTATTTTCCTATATTTAATTTACTGATCATGTCAATTTTCATACAAGCTCAGATTAAAAGTGAGTATTATTAGGTCAAAAATAAAGAAAACTGAAGAAAAAGTGAATTTCAATTGCTGCATTATGTATTAGTTGTGGGTTGAATTCTAAATTAGAAAAAATGTATAATGTATAAATGTATACATAAAAAAATTTACACTTCTTCTGACTCCTTTTGGACTATGCAAACTTCAGACTTGCACATACTTGAAGATCAAATCTGTGCATTTAAAGGCTATTTTATTTAGTTTCTTTGAATGTTCAAAATTAATTAATTAATTCATTTTAATTTAAACTTTTATCATCATTGATATCATTAACTGAACACAAAAACAAGTGCCTCTACTCACTGATATTTATCAAACTGTTGATAAATGATGTTTTTTGTAAGTATTTTTTTACTGGTGAGTGAATGTTGTCATCTTTTCATGGTCATCAGATATGACCCATTTGAACGTTCAGAGGCTCCATAGTTACCAAGGAAACACTGTCATCTTATCTTCTACAACACTGATTCACCAGTAAAACCCATGGAGTAATGGCACGTGTACATAGTGTATGGGTCCTATCATAGCTGTGATGTGTGTGTCCAGATGTGGACGATGTAGGAATGTATATGATAGTAATGGACATTTATCTTTATACTGTAATCTGTTTATATGAATAAAAGATACATAAATGAAAGGTTGCATGTGTATGTATGTATGCATATGTGTGTGTGTGTGTGTGTGTGTGTGTGTGTGCATTATATATGTATGTGTGTGTGCGCATTATATATGTATATGTGTGTATGCATATATATGTATGTGTGTATGCATTATATATGTATGTGTGTATGCATTATATATGTATGTGTGTGTGTGTGAGTGTGTATGTGTGTATGCATATATATGTATGTGTGTATGCATTATATATGTGTGTGTGTGTGTATGCATGCATATATATGTATATGTGTGAGTATACATATGTTTTCCCCTTATTGTTGTATGATAAAGTCTCATACATAAATTTATAGGGGGTAAGATGTGTATAAAGTGTAAGCAATCTCTTTTTGAGTTGTTGTTCTATTAATTTCCTGTCCATTTGTGTAAATGGTAAAAAAAAATAATAAAAAAACAAACAAAAAAAAAAAACATGGAGTTGGATCAATGGCAGTGGATGGACACACTCTGTTTATATTTATTTTATGATATCTTTGCTGCAAAACTCACTTTTTCTCCATTTTTCTCCCCGTTTTGATATAATAACCTTTTAATTAACTGAGTTTTCATTAATATCTACATCAAATATAGAACATTAAATTCATGATTTACAGTGAAAAATCCTAAATATAGAGGATAATATTGTAATAAATCCCTTCAGAAAGGTTAAATAGAGGGAAAAGGTCATCTGGGAAGTGCCACAAAAGCAACACTCTGTCTTTGATGTTCAGGAACAACTGAACACCATCATGCATCATGAGAGTTAATAAACACGCTGCTCTGATTCCCTCTAGTGGTATAATCCGCCACCTGAGACAAAACTATGACACGTAGCCACTAGAGAGCAGCCTGTCTTCATTTTCTCTCCCTCTCTGGCTTCAGTGAGGAG
>JAPSES010132636.1:0-15341 GCA_029822895.1 Maxillicosta whitleyi
GAGCTGCAGCATCTGAAACTGACCACAGTGAACATTTAACAGATAAACAGTACCACAGTGCTTCAGTTTCAGCTTCACAGTTTGTCTTTTATGGATTGGGATTGTCTTAACAATTCAACATTTATCTTTTATTAGTACATTTCTATTTTTTTTTTTATCAATTATCAGAAATTTCAGGCGACCTCATCCGTCCTGAAAGCCACCGCCCTAGTCATAACTCCATGGTAGTGCTCTACAGTGTATTTATGTGGGTTTGTGTAGATGTAAACTTGAAAATAATCCAGTTTGTATGATGTTATTATTGAAAATAGAGGTGAGGAAATATCAGTTTCTATAAATACCTACATGGCCTAAGTTAAACCAACCGAACCTTATTAAAGGCACCTGGCTGGGGCTTCCAATGGAAAGCAACTTTCTGCTGTCAATAAACAGATTAATATTCAACCTGTTTGTGCAGTTGGAGGTATCCTGCCAGCAGCTTTACAGGCGCCTCTTTTATCACTGTGGTCTGTGGAGAAAAGCTTTTTAAGCAGCAGCGGATTGTTCTGCTGGTGCACTCTGACCACTAGGGGAATCAGTGACAAGTCTGAGTGGCAGCACTATATCCAATTCTCTTAGTTTCTGGTGATAATGAGCAAAAGTCTCACCGTTTCTTTTCAACGTGCTGTCATTCAAGTGGACAGAGAAGAAACAAGTGTTCTACCGACTCCTGTGGGTTCTATTTTGAGGTTGTTGGCTAATCACAGGTGTTTTTCAGACAGGTCAATTGCATGATTGTGTTTAATTAATGACTGCTCAACTTCATTGCTCGAGACAAAAGCTTGGGAGGTGTCTTCTCTTTTCCACAGTGGCGTGAAAATGCATCACATTGTCAGTCATTACATTTGTTTGTTTTTAGTTCTTCTGGCTGAGAAGACACAGTGCTAGAAGGAAGAAGTATGTTAAAATATTGTATTTCTGCTCAGATTCGACTCCTGCAGCTTTAATACAACAATAGTTAATGTCAAGGATATATTCAGATTGGATCAACAGCAGCAACTTTCTACTCTGCTGTCATTTGGTGTTTCATTTTGCATGTTGGAATTGTTTTAATCTAGTACAACACTGAAATATGTGTTTATACCACGAAAACGCCAATGGGCTAAACACATGGTGTTTCACTGCAGCAAATTATCTTATACTTACTTCTTTAAATGGACTGTTTTTCTTGACTCCTGTGAGACAGTAAATTCAATATTTTTATTTTAATCACACGTCTTGGCTTTTGGGGGGGGGGGGGGATTGATATTTGTCACCGTCTTATCAGATTCATCGGCAGGAGAATAAATAAATACAAAATAATTGCTAATTGCAGCAGATTTAGAATGACCAATTAACCTATCGAGACTTTTGTCTTTTAATGGCGGGACGAAACCTAAGTACTGAGACAGAACCCATGGAGACACTTTCCTACTGTAGAGTCTGAGGACTGAACTTCCTCTGTTGTTACTTATATTTTTTCATTACTATATCGGCAGTAACAATTGTAACAATCTATTGGTTGAATTCATACTGAATTGGGTTTTTATAAATTGCCTGTAACCCAGAATAGATGTCATTACAATTATGGTAAAAGTAGGTTAAAGTTCAAAATTTGTCTATAAAAACATCAATTTTGTTTCAATTTACTTGTGACATATATAGAGGCAAATTGATATGCTGACATCAGCACATGCATAGACACGATGACATCAGCTGGATCAATGCTAGAATAAGCTACAATACATATGAGGGGCGGGGCTTGTTGTATCTGGCACCATTTGTTTGTTTATTTATTCATTTAATCTAGTAGACTAGAGCTTTAGTCTCCAAGTTTTATTTTCCGGTAGAAACGTTACTATTTTAATGCTAGGGTTTGGCAGTGGTAATTTTCAGAGCAGAAAGGCAAGTTGATGTTGGAGTTGGTGAGAAGGCCAATAAACTGTCAATTAAGGGTAATAAAAAGGCTGCTGCGTGTCCCATTTCCTTATGTGACTTTGGAAATGTGACAAAACTTTGTTCAAACGAGGCAAAGTCAGTGAAAAGGTCGGAGAAAGAACACAGACATTCACATTTTAAAAGCTAAAACGTTCCATTTTAAAAGTTCAGAGTGGAGGGCAAATAACTGTGGTTTGTCCTCTCCTGTGGTAAGGAGCAAGAAATTACAAGCAAAAATAACAGTCTGAGTGAAAGAAACAGTGCTGTGTGTACATATAACTGGAGACAGAACGCCTTCCAAACAGCAGTTTGTTACATCTATGTTTATATGCTTTGCTTTATATCAGTGTGACCTCCCATTAACTTTAAATGACACTTTGCAAAGCTCTGTAAATGTAATCTTTGGAAAACAGTGTAATGCTACTGTAGGACACATCTCTGCAGGGTGCAATAGTCTGTGCGCTGATGGAATTTACATTAAAACATCCATGCAATACTTGGAAACGATATTTCCGTTTTACATTAACACATTTCATTTCAGTTCATTTAGTGATTAAGCTCTGGCACAGCAACGGAAACTTTCCAACAGACAAATGATGATCCAACACTGGAGGATTATGTTCTTTGAAGAATATTTAGAGTTTATTCAACTTAATTCTTATCTTATTTTGTCATCCAATCAATGATCAAATCTTTGCAAGTCTAATGCATTGACCCATAAAGACCCAACCAGAACCAGCTACTGATCTAAACTGTTTCATAACTTCTGAACCTTTAATTCTATCAATACATGTTAATAATTGGTGTAAAATGCAATTTCTCATCTTTTATATTCATCAGATATGACTCATTTGGACATTCAGAGGCTCTGTAGTTACCATGGAAACACCATGATCTTCTACAACATTGATTCACTAGTAAAACCCATGGAGTTTGATCAATGACAGTGGATGGAAACACAGAGTTTTTGATCAACTTATTAAAGAGAGATTTTGGTGAAAATGAAATTTTTTTTTCGTCAGTTTTGTCTGTTTTTGATATAATTTGCCTCAACTTTAACCCGAGCTTTTATCAACATGTACATGATCAATGAATTAATATCAGAAAATACCTGAACTACAGAGGATTATGTTTTAATAAATTATGATAAATCACGTAAGAAAACTTAAATATAAAGAAAAAATAATATTTTGGAACTGCCACAAAAGTAAGACTGGGTTTTTATGGGTTAAGTGGGTTGTTGGCAGAGGATGGTCAAAACCTATAGGATGTTTTAGTGAACATTATATGGTCTAAAACTATATTATTAATTTGGAGTTACACGTGAACAGAAAATACAGCTTACAGTTTGTGATTTTGTGGAAGTGATAATTGGTCTCCTTTCGTTTGTCCAGTGCATGATGAATGGGTGGAAAAGTAGGTGTAGAAAATGAAAGGATGGATGGTTACATGAAAGTGATGGATAGTATAGGTATTGTGAAGATAATAAATGGATGGATTGATGTAAAGATAAATGACTATGAATGCTTCTTATCACTGGGTGGATGAATGAATTTGCAGATGACTGAGTGGATGAGTGCACAATTAAAATATTGGTGAGATCAGTAATGGATGGGTGAAAAGTTAATGTGACATAAAGAGTAGAAGATGTGTAGAATGTGTACATTTATGAAAATCCAGGTTTAATATATGTGAACAGAATGATAAATGACAGGTATGATACCAGTTGGGATGAAAGATGGGTGATAATGGGGAGAATGTAGAAGGTGGCTGTGGAAAATGGAGGGATGACTGGGTGGTTGCATAGTGGGGTAAATGAATGGGTGGTTTATGGATTGGTGGATGATGAGTGCATGAAATATAATGTGTTGCACAAGATGGATCCATAGATTTACAGACAGAAAGATAATGCTAATATACAAAACAAAACTGAATGACACGTTTGGATTGATTTATGAGTAGAATATATATATATATATATATATATATATATACACACACACACACACACACACACACACAGGGGTGGAGGAAACACTGAAGTTTAGTACGTAAAGTAAAGTAAAAGTACCAATACCCCGCAAAATATTTACTCAAGTAAAAGTACTAAGTACTTACTTTAAAATGTACTTTAAAGTATAAAAGTACAAGTACTCACACAATGTCTGTGGACTGTGTCATTATGATAAAGAATGTGGACATACTTATTGTTTATGTATTGTTTAATAACCTTAGAGCCACTAATCCCATTAATTTGGGTAAAATACAGTCATCTTTTCATGGTCATCAGATATGATCCATTTGGATGTTCAGAGGCTCTGTAGTTACTGTGGAAACATCTTCGACAACATTGACATTCACCATGGAGTTGGATCAGTGATGGTGGATGGACACTTGGTTTATGTTGTTAATGATATATTTTACAAGAAAAACTCACTTATTTTTCAGTTTTCTGTTTTGATATATTAACCTCTATAATAACCTCAAAGTAAAGAGGATACTATTATGATAAATGATGATAAATCAAGCAAGAAATATTAAATAAAGAGAAAAATTCATTTGGGAACTGCCCCAAAAGTAGCACAGGATCTTTCTGGGTTGAGGTTCTTTCAACTGATATATTTTCAGCTGTTTTCACCATATGCTCACACAGACACTAGAACATATTCTTTTTCAAATTCAGTTTCATGCAGTTGAGTAGTGGTTCCTGGAGAAGTGGGTATACTGGGTATATAAATTTTTCCCTTTAAAAAAAACCCCAGTAGTCTGGAAAAAAAAAAAAAATCTGTTTTAGAAATAGTGACATGTAGGACAGCTCTATTTACTTTTACCCCAAAATTTGTTGGTATTATTTGTTCACTATTATAAAATTCTCATTACCTGATCAGGAGCAGTTTGTAGGTTTTACTGGTCAAACAAACAGCTGCATGAATGTATTCAACATGAGTTAAACATAGGAGGACATTAGCCTTTTATAATGTTAGCATTTCATAATGTTAACCTTTCATAATGTTAGCCTTTCACAACATTAACCTTTAATAACATTAGCCTTTCATATTGTTAGCATTTCATAATGTGAACCTTTCGTAACATTAGCCTTTCGTAATGTTAACCTTTCATAACATTAACCTTCCATAATGTTAACCTGTGAAAGGCTAACATTATGAAAATGTTAGCCTTTCATAATGTTAGTCTTCCATAACATAACCTTTCATAATGTTAGCATTTCATAACATTAGCCTTTCTTATTGTTAACCTTTCATAACGTTAACATTTCATAATGTTAACCTTTCATAACATTAACCTTCCATAATGTTAACCTGTGAAAGGCTAACATTATGAAAATGTTAGCCTTTCATAATGTTAGTCTTCCATAACATAACCTTTCATAATGTTAGCATTTCATAACATTAGCCTTTCTTATTGTTAACATTTCATAATGTTAACCTTTCATAACATTAACATGTGAAAGGCTAACATTTTTACAATGTTAGTCTTTCATAATGTTAACCTTTGACAACATTAGCCTTTTATAATGTTAGCCTAGGTTAGTTTAGCCTAGTTGAACTATTGGCAACAATACCTCTTCTCTAAATGTGCAGTCATATGACCAGTAGTTTAAAACACTTATTTGACAACCACCTTAAAACTTACCTCAGAATTATGTATTCCATTAAAGTACTACTAATGATGTTTATTGTGCATTTCTGATTCGCATTTCCGAAAATTGCGCATCTTTCGACGAGACATGCCAATGTCAATCAACTGGGGTGGCACTAGCACTTGAGGTGTCTAATCAGGTTCCAGAGGGGGCCAGCGCTAGAAGCCAATTAGAGGCAGAGTAGGGCGGGTCATGGCTTCACTATCCTGGGAGAAAAATGGGTAATTTATCTCAGGTACTACAGAATAGTGCACATCAGAGGAATTTATGAGTGTGTATACATAAGACTCAACATATACATAACATATAGTGTCGTATACCCTGGACTAGACCACTGGTCTCATGCATTTTTTTGGCCTCATATATGAAAGAGGTGGATGTTGAAAGGTTAAAACAGCTGTGATATGGACTCAAATCCTATGCTTTCATGCTCTGAAGTACTCTTGGCTGATAATATATTACATATTTTTATTTCATCAAAGTTTTGGCTACAGAAATTTAGTTATTCTGAAGCGTTTTCACACATTGCAAAAACACCCCCTGTAGAATTTCACCACGACACTGTTTATGACTCTTCCAACAGTTATGATACATGATAATTTGTAAAATGTCTGTCTGCCAATTGTTCAGTTTTCTTTTTTTTTTTTTTTTAACTCCATCCTTCCATTCTCATTAACATTCTGTAGACATCATAATAGAAATTAAGCACCGATCAATTTGTTCCCCAAAGCCACACTTCAACCTATGCAAATGAGCAGGGGAACAGTTCATTATTTTTAATCCTTCATCTTATTTTGGGGGAAATCGTGTTTGCTGAACAATGAAATACTTATTAGCTTCACAGACAAAGGACATTGTGATTGACAGGATTATATTTAAACAAAGCCAGTGGTTAATCACTTCTCTCTGCACGAGGGCACACGGCTCGATATTTGTTCTCTATCTCTAATTAAACAGAATTACATTCCATAACACACTGTAAAAGCCAGGCCGTGTTTCAGACCTCTAAACAAACTATTGCAGAACATTTTCAAGGAAATGTCAGGTTCGCTGAGGTAAAAGATGACTAAACAGTGGCAGCAGAAAATAATCCAGACAGCCATATTTGTCCTTCAGCTACATGTGATGCAACCCTTTTTATTGTAAAGCTTTGCAATGATTGACTGAAATTGCCAGCCAGTATAAAAGTTCTTTTACAGACATTTCAGGATATCTGTAAAGTTACACAAAACTTTGGAATTATTTTTCTTTTATTTATCATTTTTCACTAACAGATAGTTGAATTTTCTTTGTACAATCCTAAAACCTATTTTTTTTTTAATTACATCTCTAATATAATAGACTTAACCCTGATTTTACTTCCAACTTCATATTCTATACACAGTGGAATTCAGTACCACCCATACTATGAAAGGGTCCGTCCCTATGTTCAGAAGGTTCTATGTTCAGAAGGTTGTATGTTCAAAAATCAGAAATCAGAATGCCCTTTATTGTCATTTCACGTTTGTAGAACGAAATTGGAGCGTCTCCTTTCAGTGCAAAATATATAAAATTAAAAAAGTAAAACAAGTAAGATATACAGATACAGTATTTACAAGGTAAAGATACATAGGTTCTATGTTCAGAAGGTTAGGGTTACTTTTACTTTTGCTTTTACAAACTCCTCTGTTAATGAAAAAGTCACAAACTGATTGATTTCGCAATCTTGATATCACTACAAAATTGATATATTACTGCACTTCTGAACATAGAACCTTCTGAATATAGAACCTTCTGAACATAGAACTGGCATCCTATGAAATGTTTAAGCTTTTTTTTTTTTTTTTTTTTTTTACCCTTATTTCTCTGCTGATCTAACAATATAACTGAAGAATGTACAGCTCATTTTCTCTCTATTTCTCTCTCGTGTCTATTTTCTTAAAAGTAAGTATGGCCGTTTCTTAACACATGTTCTCGTCTGTTCTTATGTTCTTGTGAAACATCATCAGTCACGGCCCAAGTACTGTTTCATTGGCAAGTTCACATAAACCAAGAACACAGAATACCCAGATGTTGGTCTTGTCTGCTAGCTTAAACCAACCATGCACTGGTTGGTGATTCGTGTAGACTTAGCTTGGAAATAATTCCCAAGATGCAGTTTGTGCCGGTTTGGCTGTGCTCAGCTGAACCGATGACAGGTACTGCACTCTGGTAGAGTTTCATCCCATCTTCCACTTATGGGTATGGAACTCATTTTAGTTCAGGGGCCACATTCAGCTAAATTTGATCTGGAGAAGGCCGAACTGGTAAAATAATAACATAATATTATACAAATAATGTCAACTCCAAACGTTTCTTTTTGTTTGAATGAAAAAGTATATTTACATTTATGAAAATGTTTACATCTACAAACTGCCCTTTCAATCTATGTGAATAACATGTATAAACTGTAAAAGAAATCGGTGTAATTTTAACAATATTCTCTCTCAGTTCCTCATTTTCACATTTCACATCACAGTGGGTCTACAAACACACAAAACATTTAATAACAGCCGGAATATTGGTAAAATTGCAGTTACTTCTCTTAAGAAATTTCAGGTTATTGACATTTTTTGTTAAATTATACTTTGTTTTAGTGTCAATACATGAAAATGTTTACATACATACATACAGTTGTCATTATTTATATGTTATGACAGTGTTTTACAGGTCCTACCCATTTGAGATTGTAATGTGGAACCTGAACTAAAAGGGTTCTTCATATCTTACGGTAATTTTTTTCACAAATTCATCTGAAGGGCCGAAGTGAACCCTTTAACGGGCCGGATTTGGGCCCCGGGCCGCATGTTTGACACCTGTGCTGTAGAACATTCATTTATCAGACAGGGGCAGTTGTTTTGTTACCTGCTCGACTAGTTTCAGCTACTTCCTGCAGCCTTCATCAGAAGCGTCACAATGATGTTACTGTGATGTGTCAGTATATTATTATTATTATTATTACTGAAGTGGTCTGAGAGGAAACAAGACCTCTAGACCTTCAGACTCTGTTTACAAGCGGTAGAAAATCTCTCTTAAGGCCAAACTAGACCAGTGGACTGACTGTTTCTGCTTGTTTGTGTGTCATACTAAAGCAGGAATGGTGGTAGAATTACCTGACATGTTGGTTATATAGTGTATCTGATTGAAATGTTGTTGAAGGCACTGTGAAATATACAGTTAAATATAGTATGATGTGGATGTTCTTTTCAGTTTCTTCTTCACATTTTCATCTCAGAGAGTTCAACAATGTGATTATCAGACAGGTTGTAAACAGGTCCCAGGTTTGCCATTTATCTGGAGGAGAAAATGACGGCAGATGGTACAATTTAATACTTAGCCATGTTAAAGATTCATCACAGCATCCAGACCCACTTCCTTCTTTCAATTTGAGACATTATTGTAGACATGGTTTCAGATTTATATGCTTAAAGGAGTGATATTTTGCTTTTTTAAATGCTTTTTCAAACATTCCCCTGTGGTCTACATAAACTGTAAATGTTCTGCTTGGGTCTGAATTCTTCATTAATTACACAGGTCCATTCAACCCTCTTTCTGAGTAATGACACCAGAAAGGTGGTTTTGAGTGCTGGCCCTTTAAATGCATATATCTCCGCCCCCTCCAGGTTGTTGACTCTGCTGTTCTGTCCTGTTCAACCAATAATTGAACATTTTAGAGAATCGACTTAAACTTTGGACATATTTTCAGTTTTTATTATACTGCTGATGATAAACAATGATGTTGTACTCAGAGAAATGTTCATCTGAAGTCTTGACCTTATATGTACAAATGTCATGATGTAACTAGTTATAAAACATAACAAATAAAGCAGGAATTCAAACAGGTTGTTGAAAACCACTCACAAAAATTAATACCCGGAGGGTTCAAATTCAGACTTTATGAACTGTTGGGGACCAAATACACAAGTAAATGAACCACAGACTAATAAAAGTGGGTTTAGATAAATATGAGCCCTTTATAATATCTGAATACATCACACTATATTTATTTATATGAAAGTACAAATCAATTATCTGAGGAAATTTCATTAGCAGTGTATGAATGGGTATCCAAAATCTGACTTTCTCAGTACATCCATGGTCGCCATGGGCTGGTTAGAGTTATAGTTATGGTTTGTAGAAATTAACATATTTTATTGATAATTAATCAATAAACGTCAAAACTAAAATGAATCAGTTAATGATTTTCAAGCTTGGAATCAACTACAAAATAATCTACATGGGAGTGTATTATGATTAATATTATTATTATTATTAGCCCTATTTTCCAGTTTAGGAGCCTAATATTAGCTAGCAAACACTACAAACAAAACAAACAAACAAAACCAAAAACAATATCCTTTACCTCCCTTTTGGGGGGCGGAGTAACTATGATAAATTTTACTAATTCTGCCAAGAAATTACCCAATGAGGGCCAAGGACTGCATACCTGTCACCTCACAGCTTTATTTGATCAATCATTTAAAATGGTGGTGTCGCTGCACATACATGTTATGATTAACCACACATATTAAGGGCTGATGTCGTCTTTGAAACAGCTGTTGTCATTAACATATATGTAAATTTTGTGACTATAAAATATGAGTTTTATCATCACTCTACAGAAGACTGAAAATGAACATTGGGCTGAACATATGTTTATGGGACGCAAATGAATCACAATGACAGGAAAACAGAACCAGAAACATGTCTAACATAAAAGTACTGAAACAGCCCATTAACCCTCAATGACATAAACAGACACCAGCGACCACAAGCAGCTACTCAATTAAAATATTTCAGGACTTTTGATCCACTAATCCTGCAAATACATTGAAATAATGCAGGTAAAATTCAGTTAAGTTATGTACAGAAACTCCAAAGTGAACGTAGAAACACCATCATCTTGTGTAACATTGATTTACCACTAAAACCATTGTACTTAGACAAATGACCAGGTGTGGAGGAAGTACTGAAGTTTAGTACTGAAGTAAAAATACCCTTCAAGATATTTACTCAAGTAAATGATGACCTGCAACTGTACCCGTTACTAGGACCGTTCTTACCAAGACCGTACTCTGAGTTCTTAATATTAGTCTGTGTTAGAACACAATGGGGATGGATAGTAGTTAGAGAACCCTTGTAAGTTTTGCCCATAGGTCTGCAAAACAGTTCTACTTGGCTGCATTCAGATAAACCTTAGCTCCACCTGAGATAATATATGTCTCTTTTTCACACTTGTGGATTAGGATAGGTCGTGTATTTCCTAAATCCTATTTCATGTCAGTAGTAAGTAAATGAACATGCACCCACGCACACTTTTCTGTCTGAACACCTGCTTAATGACTCCTCAACCTCAGAGTCCTACTGAACAGGACTTTATTCAGATCACATTTGAAATACAATTAGGACAGAATACGAGACATTCAGGGTGAGACCTAACAAAAGATTCATGAAAGCCTGTCAGAAGCCCCTTTGTAGAACCAGGTCAGTTGGTCATTTTAACACGAGCCCATTAAAATGCACATTCGAGATTTGCTGCTGCTGTTGCCTCTGTCTGGTCATTTCCCGCAAGAAAACAGGCCACCAGCATATGTTTTGTTTGAGAAAACTGCCCTATTTTCATGTCGACAAAACCACACTGACCTAATTTTACCATGATTTTACTGAATCAGTTTTATCCTTTCTATCTTTATGTACTGAAAGGCTTAATGTGTATCTTAATGTCTCCTTTATGACTTATGGAAGTGCAAAAAAATAGAGTTTTAGTCCATTTTGTTCCATTTTGCAGGGATCAGAATAATCCTGATTATGTATGTATGTATATATTTATATATAATCTTGGGAGCCCATATGAAAAAGTGCTAAAAGCATAAAAAAAGGTTTAATCCAGAGGAAAATCAAGACCAGATTACATGATGGAATGTGATTTTATTGACTTCCTTTATCTTTTGAGTGACCCGTTTTCAAGAATATTCCAGTCCACTGACAGAAATCTAATCAATAATTTGCACTGAACTACTACAATCTAAAGGTTATAGCAGACAACACCTCCATTTTGAATTACTGCTCCTTTACACATTAAATATCAGCTTCTTCTACGTAAGGAAAAAAAATAGCTTTCTTCTAGAAGCCATTACTAATAACAAGTTGTTGCAATATTACACATAGATATTCATTAATTTGCCTACTTATCTATTGTGTTATGTTTATATCTTATCTATATTTATCTTTCTGCCTTTTATTATCATTTTCTTTATTTAATTGCTGAGTTTATTTGAGCCTTGAGAGCTTTAATTTAGTCCAGTATATTTGTCTAAAATGACTTGACATGTAGTTGATTAAAGTTGTAAAAAAATACTACAAAAAATATGGTTTGCTGGGATATTAAAGTCACAAATGTATGCGGAAAAAAAAACATAAAATAATAAAAAGGTTAGTCATTTTCCTTGTATATCTTTAGTTTTATTTTCAATGTCACACATATTTTATTCTCAGAAAATTATTATTTCTTGTAAATTTAGCAATATTTGTAAATTAATGATATTTGTCTATAAATATATCCCAAACAACACTTGAATTTTTACATTTGGAAGTTTTTCTTGGCATATTCCCATATTCACTGACGTGTAAAATGTCCTCAGTCACACTGTGTTGCTGTGTTATTTATGAAATATGTCTGAAGATGGCTGCTTAGTGTTACTGCAAACCATTTTCACATATAGGTATGAGTAAAATAACTTGACCTTAACCTGAGTCCTTTAATGGTGAGGTGATGATATTGTCATGGAAACAAAAATATAACTAGAGCATGGACTGTGTCTGACACACATATCTCATCAGACCTTCGCATTATAGCATGAAAGTACAAGAGTTTATACAGAAACACTGTTAGTTAAGTGTATGAAGATTTACTGAATGTGAAAGGAGAGAGAGAGAGAGAGAGAGAGAGAGAGAGACTATAGATAGACTACAGATAGAGAGACTATAGAGAGATAGAGAGAGACTACAGAGATATAGATAGATAGATAGATAGATAGATAGATAGATAGATAGATAGATAGATAGATAGATAGATAGATAGATAGATACTAGGGAGAGAGAGACTATAGATAGAGGGACTATAGAGAGATAGAAACTATAGATAGATAGACGGACGGATGACAGACAGACAAGCACTATAGAGAGAAAGACTATAGATAGAGAGACAGACTAGATAGAGACACTATAGATAGAGAGAGAGACTACAGATAGAGAGACTAGAGAGAGAGAGAGACTACAGATAGAGAGACTAGAGAGAGAGAGAGACTACAGATAGAGAGACTAGATAGAGAGAGAGACTACAGATAGAGAGACTAGATAGAGAGAGAGACTACAGATAGAGAGACTAGAGAGAGAGAGAGACTACAGATAGAGAGAGACTAGATAGAGAGACTAGAGAGAGAGAGAGACTACAGATAGAGAGACTAGAGAGAGAGAGAGACTACAGATAGAGAGACAGACTAGATAGAGACACTATAGATAGACTAGGGAGAGAGAGACTAGATAGAGAGACTAGAGAGAGAGAGAGACTATAGCTAGAAAGATAAACAGACAGACATCATCATCATACACATACCCAGTGTTGGTGTGAGCAGCTTAATGTGGTCAAAAACAGTAAATAAATAAATAAACAGGCACCATACAACCCTAACTCATTCAGCAGCCTTATGGCAGAGGGAATAAATGAGTTTGTGAGTGTATTTGTAGGAAATACCTCTGTAAGCAGAAAATGGACTGTTCATAAAACATAAACATTAAATTACAAGTAATCACAAATATTCTATTGTTTCTGTAATGCACCATTATTGCGCTCATATGCATTGCATCAAAACATTGTGGCATGTGTTTTTGCTTCTTAGGTCATTTTTAGCCTTTTCACATTTTTCTCATCCTGTAATGTTCCCCACAGCTCATATTCACAACTGCTCTAATGTGTAATACATCCATGACTTTTGGTTGATCAGCAAAAACACTAAAAGCTGGAGCCCTCAAACCAGTGATTGTGTGTGTGCTGTTAATGATAAGGTATGCGTTCCAATAGGAGTGCAATATATGAGAAACAACAGCAGCTAATGGTCTGAAACAAAAGCAGGCGAGTCACTTTAGAACAGAAGGCGAACAGAGGGAGAGTGAACATTTGATGTGGACAACAACCATCTGATGAGACACAATTCTTGCTATAAGAGAGTCCATAAAAACTAGCATTCACTACAATTTGCCACAACATTAGCTCCATTACAATTGAGTGGAGGTAATGGAATGATAATTAAATTCTTTAGTTGTGCTAAAGTAGTGGCAGAAGAGACACGGATAGAAATTATTTTTATCGGGGCTGTAGTGGGAGGTTTGACAGCCTTATTTGACACCGTGAAAGACAGAAACTACTTTTTGTACTTTCATCCGAGACATTTTTCCACAAGTATTGTAGTTCGTGGATCAGTTTGTGCCAATGTCGAATTTCAACTCGACCAACTCTTTCTGTTTTCCATGGAATTTGGCCGGAAGAACTGTGTCCAGTGGAGCCAAAACTTTACTGGTCTCTCACCAAGAGTGGCTTCTGCAGCAGATGTCTGTGGAGGACACAAACTATCTGCATGCACCGCAACAAATACAGCTGTCATTCAGACTGATACAGACACAGCCAGTCAACCAAGTCTAGCACCACTCCATTCCACTAGGTGGCGGTCATCTGCCAAAGAAGTGTTTTTTTCCTTCACAGTCCTTCCCTGTGTTCCAATATCCATACTTTCCGTACTTAGTTTGAGTACGAAGGGTGTTCACATTACAATCGTGGCGAAAATAAGTGTACTTGAAGAACCCGGATGGTGCACTCAAGACGGTCAAATTGTGAAGTGTGGAACGATGTACACTTTACTTTTCGTACTCAATGACCGCCATCTTTACTACTGGCTCGGAAAAATAAAATAAAAATCAATGACGGCGTCGCATTTTACATATAGCGTTTATGCGTGAACTCATTTTCAAGGTAGAGGTGCGTGAAGGGTTAAATCTTAGTGAAGTTGGGTATGATCTTTGGCGGAATGACAAGCTGGGCGGGAGTAGCGAACGTAATTTCCGGTAAGTGCACCACGGAGTGTACGGTTTGGAACAACACCTACCTGCTGAAATCAGTGCAGTCAGTAGGTGCAGATAGTGTACTTCGTAGAAGTGTACTCATGGAAGTATGGATATTGGAACACAGGGACTGAACATGTCGTTTTTTATGTGTCCCCACTAGTGTGGAATTATTTCACCTGCCCCACAAACTTTTTTTGTGACCTGCACCATCCCGACCCAGGTCTGCTGATCACGCATCACTACCTTTTCATGTAGAAAAATGCGAGTAACTGAACTGAATGAAGGCTCGTGTGCAGCCAGGTGACGGAAGAGAGAGAGAAGGAGAATAACACTTGGCGTGTCGACTCCTTCAAAGTTACGTCGACTACGCCACAGATGTTGACACATCGACAAACCTGCTTTTCAGTTAATGCCCTAGTGTATTATATTATAATTAGAAAATTTGTAACAGACAAAGTGTGACAATCCCCCTGGGATCTATGGCACTTCTTTGTGTGTGTGTGTGTGTGTGTGTGTGTGTGTGTGGGGGGGGGGGGGGTAGGGATAGTTGTGTATGTTTTACATGAATCTGTATTTCATCCTGTCATCA
>JAPSES010132672.1:0-15340 GCA_029822895.1 Maxillicosta whitleyi
CAATTCCAGTCGTCACTATACATTACATTAAATTACATTTGACTGATTGATGCTTTTATCCGAAGCGACTTACAATAGAGGACATAAACATAGCATATAGCACTTGCAGAAACAAGATGCAGAGGAAATATACAGAACAATAGGTGCAACTGCCAACTGGGGTTAGTATTTTTGTTTGTCTTGGTTTTTTTTGGGGGGGGGGGGGGTATGTTTTTTTGTTTAAACAGACACATAAACACTATACAATACAAGACTATGATTATCTATAAACACACCGCTACAAACATATACACACACATATACATACACACCCGTTTATATCTATATCTGTACACCAACCCACATCCAGACCCCTATGTGTACACACATACACCCTACAATAGAACAACATGACAATCCAATAATGTTCACAACTATATCTACATACAGGGTGAAAAAATATACAAAAAATATTAAATCTTATTTGAAAAATTATGTCATTTAATCCACAAACACAAACATGTTTAAGGGATCTGAACTTTGTATATTCACTATGGGCTTTTTTACATGATGCATGCAATGTAAAAGAAAAGATAGTTTTCTTATTGGTAATGATGTAATGTCTATCACTTTTACATAGTCCTTATGCAAATGAAATATGTAGAAGAAAACAGTCGGATAAGAAAAAATCTGCAGAACCTTCATGTTATAAAACCAAAAGTTGTCGACTTAAATGTGAAAAAAGCAACAAAAGACATGTAGGTGCTAAAACATCAGCACACGGCCACACTGTGCTGTTTTTGTCTCAGTTCGTGTACATGTATATTCATTTTTTGTTTGTTTTATTTTTTGTTTTTTGCAGGATGGTGGCTGTGTTGATAGATAAAATGCATTCTGAGTTTCATTCTTCTGCGACACATTATAAATCCATCTGAAGACAGACACGGTGTCCAGGCTTTTTCTGGGGTCAATACTTTTATATTTATGTTGAAAACATGAACAGCAAATGATCTATTGACCTCAGACATGGCTCATTGCTTTCACAGGCTGTCACCATGGTAACCCAACCAAACCAAACCAATCCAGGTTGGTTTGTCGAGGGTCAGATTTGATGTTTAGCCAGCAGGAAACACAGAACCTTCCAATTACAATGAGTTAATGTGGCTCAATTCTGTAAAAACCTATCAATGTTATTTACACAAGCCTGACACACAGCACTGGGAATGACCTAGATTTTAACATCTGTATTTATCATATGCATCATTAAAAAAAAAAGTGACTGAAAATTGGGGAAGGTTTCAACAAATTTAAAGCTATGGGTGAAAAAAAAAAAGCAAAATCGGTTCAAAACGAGTAAAAATACATAAATCATCCCTGTATTGGAGGCGGGTTATAAGACGACACAATATATGTGTAATGTATAATGAACAGTAGAAGTTGCTGAGCTGCAAAAATACAGTGTATAAAGGTGAAAGTTATACGCTGTGTGGAGTTTTTTAAGTGTTTATCATCTTTATGGCCTCGGGGAAGAAGATCCTTCTCAGCCTCTCAATCCAGGCCCTGAAGGAACAGAGCTGCTTGTACGAAAGAGAGAGCGAAAGAGAGAGAGAGAGAGAGGGGCCACTGAAATGTAGTTTGTATCCTTAATAATCCGGTTTTCTCTGAACCTGCAAAGGCCTGATACGAGGTAAGGATTGCCCTGATGCTACATATACCTCTGAAATATACTCTACTCAAATAGAACTGACTTAGCTAATGTCATAGCTGAGCACGTGCACCACTTTCGGCTGCGTGATATGCACATTTCATGCAACAGTACATTATTTAGAAGCTAAATGGACTCTATACATGCGATGTTCTGTGTATAAGCCTCATGCATGTTAAATATAGTGTGTGAATGGATCATTTCTTGACGTTAGCTAACTTTATTTTGAAGCTAAAGGCTGATACTGTGGTAGAACAGTGGGGACGTTGGAACACTGTTGGGGGGCGTTGAGACTGAAACGGGGGATGTTAATCTTTAGTAAGTATTAGTATCAGGCAGCTTGTTATGTCAGTGGTGAATTATGCTTAAATGGCAGCAAATTATATGTTTACTGTGGCTGTATTTAGAGACGCGCTTTTATTTGTTCATTTTTGACCCCCATCCCTGATTGTAACTATAACTGAGAATTTGGTCCGCATTATAAACATATAGAACGATAACTACTGAATATAGCCTACTTCTATATTTTCAGGAAGGGGTGGGTGATACGGCAAAAATATCATCATATTATTAATTTTATCCTGATTCTTTACATTGATTTTTGAGACTAATTTGTAAGTTTCACTATTTAAACATGAAAAAAAAAAAGCATAACTACAAATATGTTTATTTGCTGATATATTTACTTAACAGTCCTATTGTAATCAGCATATTCCAATATTCTCAGATCATTTAATAGTCAGACATGGGGTTTTATCCACATAAATAAAGACTTTACATGATTTATACATCAGCCACTACATCATATTATACATGATTCCACGATCTCTCTGCTTTATCGGATCGTTAATACGTTCTAATCCTTCACGATCTAACATCATCACATGGCGCATCCCTACGTTCAGGTCCCAAAAATGACATTATTAGAAAAATACATTATCTGACTGACTGCTGTTAAACTCTATTGAACTGACTGCAGTACTTTCTGAAAACCTCAAACAGAAAAAATGCTGTATGTTTGTTGTTTACAGCTGTATTTATTGGTTAGTTCCAGAGTGAAGTGCACCCACAAAGTCAGTCTTGTCAGTCATTTTGTTGCAGCCCAGCTACACCGACTCCCCATTGAGACATTAACAGATCTGCATGATTTGTAATTTCTTTAACATTTTGCTTTCTAACCCGCTTGCATGTATTTACATATTTATAGCGTATTTGTTAGCCATGTAGGTGTTTGCAGAAAATGCAAATTCTATGCTTGTTCGATGTACTTGTTTTCTTTTTGTTGGTGTTTTTTTTATTTTTTGGCAGTGACATTTCCACATCCCCGCGACAAGAAAGACATTTACAGCTGCATAGAGATAAAGCCAGTTGAATTAAGTGGAAATTATGTGCAAGGACATTTACATGACAGGTACAAAAACAAGATAAACTTAATTAAATATGATCATTTAGAGTAGTGGTTTGGCCAAAGGGGAGTAATGCATTGCCTTGTGCATTCTAAGTAAACCTCACATCCTGTTTTCCAAATCAATATCAGTCCACTCAGAGGACAAACAACCTCCCAAATCATGTCACGCTCCGTCATGCTACAAAACCCAAATCATCAGATAGCTGGGACTTTTCCTTTGTTCACATTCTGACTCTCCCCCTGTTTTTCCTCGCTCCATCTTTTTCTCCGTCATGGATGACCTTGACTGACAGGCTTGTTGCTACAGGAACCACACCATGTCTATTGTGTTGCTGCGAGGCAGGAAGGTGTGAAATCTACAATAAGATGGCTCAGATTGGATATAAACAGAAGTCGATTTTCAGACAGCCATCAGTTAAAAGCATAAAAACAGCAGAAAAGATGATATGGAAGCAAAAGGGTCTCGGATCCGTCACAAATGTGTAATGAATGATCAACAACGGAAAAAACTAAACCAAAATGTACACAGAAACTGCTCTGTGTGAGTGTAGGTGTTATTTTTGTTCATGTAATAAACATTTAAGACCCTTCTCAGAGTAATTTCTCTCCATATATTGTGTTGATCAACAGAACTAAAAAGAAAATTCTAAAGGACGATTAAAATACAGAGCGGAATCTACCAAAGAAAGTTTTCACACAACGCTGTAAACAGAATCTGGACCAGGATCACTGGTGTTTGTGCCTCTAAAGGCATCAAAAAGCCCATAATAGGACCCTACAGCACCACCGTTTGCCTCTAAACTGGTTCTTCTACGACTCCCCGTCAGTTCATCTGTAGTACAACCCCCGTCCAGTTGATGGTGAGCGTGCATAATAATCAGTCATAGTCTTGTCTCGTTGTGTAGCTAACGTTAGCCAAAATTACATGCTACTTTGCTAGCGCAAAATTCCCAGACATCCGAGTCTTCTTGTTTACTTTAAGAAGCCCAGGAAATGTGACGGCACTGATAAATAAACAGATGGACTGATGAGGATACTGAGGATAAAGGAAAAGTAAGTAATGTGACAGTTTTTATCGCATTTTCTACCTTTCGTGTGTTTCTCCATTTCGCCACATTTTTCCAGTTCACATAACCCACACTGTAGCCCCCCAGTATATGTACGCAGAAAGCTTGTAGTGATGACACGCCAGTTAAAAGTGACATGTATATTTATATATATGTATATTTATGTGAGTCATGGTATCACGTTGGTTTATCCGCCGGCAGCAACTACAGGTGGTGCATCATTGACACATTTTTGAACATTAAATACGACTAAATGTGTCTCGTGTGGAGCTGCACAGTGTATCGTTTGAGTATCATTATCGTGACGCGCAATCGTTACATGGCAGGTGCTGCAATGTAGGAGGCAAAAGAACTCAACACACACACACACACACACAGAAGTAAAGTGCTTTGGGTGACGTCAAAAGTGCTATAAAAATCTAATCCAGTATTATTATTATTATCCACCAATTCCAATCGTTCGTTTGCCAAAGCAGACCACGCCCCTGCACACGAAGCGAATCTGTAATAACGCAGCAGCGTTTCCACTGGTAACGTTTTGCCGAGGCGCAGCACCATGTCCTGCCCCCTCAAATGAAACTTTGCGAAGCATTAATAGGGAAAAGACAAATGAGCGTTATGTTTCGCTTTCACTTGCGCCCCCCCTCCCAGATGACACACTGTTACACCAACAGTTCCACTCCACACAAAACACAACCATGGTGACGCAGCTGTGGCTCAGTGGAACAGGTCGTCCAATAACCGAAGGGCTGGCGGTTTGAATCCTGGCTCGACTGTCCACATGTTGAAGTGTCCTTGAGCACCGACACTGAAGCCTAACTTGGTCCCAGTAGAACCCGTCAGCAGCTGACCACTGGTGTACGAGTGTGTGTGTGAGGCTTTGTAAACCACGTTGGGCACCATGAAGGTGGAGAAAATGCGTCCATTTAACATTTCACATTTAAAATTTGAAAATCACCAAAACCAAAGACTTGGTGCCAAAACTAAAAACAACGTCAATTATCTGGAATTATTTCGGCTACAAGGAGGATGAAACTGAAACCCGTGTTCTGTGTCGACAGTGCCTTGCACCTGTTGACACAACAAGTGGAAATACAACTACAGGTAGTCCTCGGGTTACGAACGAGTTCCGTTCCTACGCTGTCGATGTAACCCGAATTTCCACGGAAGTCGGAATTAACCCTTTAGTACCCCTAAATCTCTAAATAACTATCCAAATACATGTATTATATTTCATACTGATACAGTAAAAAAAATAATAAGTACGTATAGTAGTGGTGGACGAGACTCCGACACCGTAAAGTCGAAATAACGTAAGTCGAGTACGTCGTAACCCGAGGACTACCTATAATAGTCCAAAAAGGTTCATAGTGTCTATATTTTTATAGTTCATTTAGTTTTCTTTTTTGTCAGCCACGTAAGTAGTTTTTTTCCTACTTGACATGTTTCTACGGAAACATCTCCGTCTTCCTCAGAGGTGTCACTTGATGGTGTGTGACGTGTTTTTAAAGATGACTGATGTTCACCATCAAGTGACACCTCTGAGGAAGACGGAGATGTTTCCGTCGAAACATGTCAGGTAGGAAAAAACTACTTACGTGTCTGACAAAAAAAAACAAACTAAATGTACTTCCTGTAATGTCGGCTATTCCATCCTACCACTTATATTGTAATATTGCAATGTATATCGCAAGGTTAAAAAAAAATCGCAATGTCAGTTTTTTCCGATATCCTGCATCGTCTCATTAGCATAAAAAAAAAACGTAATTTGAAATGACAGATAACCAAATTTTTTTTACGACCAAAACGACAGACAATAAAAGTGTCTAGCCAAGCTGTGCTAAACACACACAACCACACAAAGGGTTTAAAAGTGCGGAAGAAATGTGGAGGGAAAAAGCCTGGAGGTCATTCATTATTCAGTGGTGCACACATTGGGTTCCCCAGCTTTGGTCCGGAAGCAGATGAAACACTCACATATACTGTATCCAACCCACTGGGGCGACCGCGGGGTGGGGGTGGGGGGGTTCATCAGGGGGTAAGAGGTGAGACAATGAACAGATGCACCGTTGAACAGGGATGAGGACGCGCAATACAAATGTTCACTGAAATGCACGTCTAGGCAAAAAAAAAAAAAAGAAAATTAACCAACGTAATGAATGCGTCGCAGAACATCGAAACGCTTTATGGTTGTTCGATTAAAGAACCTGAAACGCATCAACCCAAGGCACAACCAATTCCCATGAGGCAGTGGGTGCACACATCAGTCATTCATAACAAAGACGAACTCAATAATGAGACATTATTACTTCACTGATTTGTAAAATTGTAAGAATTTGCAAATGGAGATGAAGCGTTGTTCGGATGCAGGAAGTCTGAAGAAAAACACACAAAAGGAAACCAGAGCTGGAGCCGTTCTAGGATTAACCTTTAGGGTCTGAGCTTAATTTGGCTGTTTTTGAGTATTTTTGGTTTTGCCTTTACATACTATACAAATAAATGTTTACTAAACCCATGTTTTTTTAATCTTTTTTCAACTTCATCTATCTTGTCTGTCTATTATTTTTTTTCACTTTAACCTATTATATCAACACAAAAGGACAAAGAACACACAAAAAATTTTTTTTTTAAAATCTGTTTTTTAAATTAATTTTATTTATTTATTATTTTATTTTGTGTCCGATCTGAAAAATATATATAACTTATTGCATAAATAACACAAAGATGCTTAATGAGCCTTTTCAAAGACTATGTTGGTGATGAAAACTTGAGATGAAGAGACTTTATTTGTCATTGCATAAGACCAACTTCCGATGCAAAACGTGAAAATGTCATGTGATTGAGTCTCGGGGATGTGACTCTGGACCCAAAGGGTTAAGTTATATAATACAAAAACTATACATCGCTGTTTAAAGCAGTGATATTTTGCTATATGTATATATTATATTTCCATATAGCAAGTGGTTAGCTGGATGGCTTAGTGGTTAATGCCACAGCCTTTGGTACAGGAGGTTGTAAGTTCAAATCCCAGATGGGCCCTTTACACTATATATGTCTATGTACCTTCTAAGTGGCTTTAAATTAACGCATCAGCCAAATTTAATGCAATATATTGCGCCTTTAATGCCGTCTGTGCATTGATACATGGGATAAAGTTCACGCAGAAGAGTTTTCTATGTGCACAGCTACATCTGACCAAGAACTGAAGACAGAATACGCACATTTTTTTACTTTTATGCCCAATAAAACTGCCACCCATAATGACATCTTTTATGAAATATATAGTAATTGTAGTCCTTTAATTATAAACATGCTCACCAGTGTCTTATACCTTATTTATTTCTTTCCTAAAGTCAATTTCCACACATGAATATACTCTGCATTAACGTGTCCGTTGTTATAAATGACATTATTTGCGGACTGCCGCTGCACTGTGGTGTGTTGTGCTTTGGAAATACGAGTCGTGTTGTAATGACAAGTTATGTGGACAACAACAGAAGCAAACAAAGACGTGGTGAAAAGCAGGAGGCAAACCTGACAGACGCTTACATTAAACATTCAGCAGCTGATTGTTATATTAGAATATTCTACTGTGACTGTGTAAACAGCAGCTTAACCCATAAACACCCAGTGATATTTTAATGTCAGGTCCTAAATGATTTTTTTTTTCTCCATTTAACCCTTTTTAAGTGATTTATCACCATTTATTGCAATATTATCTTCTTTATTTGGCATTTTTTCAGTGTAAATCTTGTATTCTCGTATATCTAATTCAATGATTGTGTAGATTTCCATAAAAGCTCAGATTAAATTTAAAGGGTATTATATCAGAAACAGAGAAAACTGATGAAAACCTCACTTTTATAGCAACGATATCATTAACTCAACATGTAAGCAAGTGTTTCCATCCACTGCCACTGGTCAAAGTCTGCGGGTTTTACAGAGGAATCAATGTTTGAGAAAATATTTACTACGGAGCCTCTGAACGTCCAAATGGGTCATATCTGATGACTATGAAAAGATGATAAATTTTATTTTATACCAATTATTTACTGTATTGGTAGGATTAGTGGATCAACAGATGGGTTTTTCCATGAAACTTGGTTTATTTTGGTATCTATCACATTTCCAGTTTTTTAGTCCCAATGATAAAAGAGAAATTTAGACATATTTCCCCTCAGGATGTAACCAATAATGACCTCAAATAAATGCCAAAAAAAAAAAAAAATTATACTCTTCCTCTGAGCCATCCTAAAAATTAATGAATTGGGGCCAAAAATAGGATCCAAATTGGGCCTTACATACCGCTATAAATTAAGAGTTAAATTTAATGATCCTATTGTTTTTCTAATCCAGACGTGGGTTGTTCACAAATCTCAGTCTCATTCCAGGTTTCGTATGTAACCCATCGTGTCCACACATGTTTTATGTCATAAAGGTTGAATTTGAACCCTCCAGGTGCTGCAAAGCTATATTTATATTAATATTATTTATATTTGCTAAAAAATCTAGTGGATTTTTACAACCAGTTTTAATTCCTGCATTATTTTTTTTATGTCTGTAACTATGCTACGTCATGACATTTGCACATATAAGGTCAAGACTTGTGATGAATTTTTCTCAGAGTATGCCATCAGTAGCAGTGGTTGTAGTAAAAATTGAAAATATGTCAAGCTGTTTACTAAAGTGTTCAGTCGTTGGTTGAACGGGACAGAGCAGTACAGCCAATGACCTGGAGGGGGCGGGGCTTGAAGTGGTTCATGTGCATTTAAAGGGCCAGCGCTCCAAACCACCTTTCTGGTGTTACTCAGAAATATGTTTTAAGATGGACCTGTGGAGTTGAATTAATTAAGAATTCAGGCCCAAGAATAGCATTTATAGTTTATGTAGAGAACAGGGAAATGTTACAAAATGTATGATTCAATTTTAAAAAAAGTAAAATATCACTCCTTTAAACTGGAATGTGTACTTTATTAAAGACCAGTGCCAATATGTACTAAAAGTTAATTTATCTTTCAATAAAAAATTCTGGAAAATTCACTTTTTTCACTAACTTGTGGTCATTTCTTTAGTATTTATTTATTTCAGAATACACCTATTAAAGCAAATGGCAACAATAATACTACAATAGTGAAATAGTGTATATTGTGTGTATATTGCTATTGATATTATTAAATTGAACGGATGCCAAATACAGTTTGATATTTTCATTATATCATTGAATAAGTCCTTTTACTAATTAAATTTTTTTTAAAAAAACCTCATATTGATTAACCACTAGAAGCTCATTTGAGAAGAAGATGGACCCATGGAGTTGAATTAATGAAGAATTTAGACCCAAGAATAGCATTTACAGTTTATGTAAGCCACAGGGAAATGATTGAAAATACATAATTCCATTGGAAAAAAACCAAAAAAAAAAAAACAGAATATCACTCCTTTAAATCCAGGGAACACGTCTACTGCATGTCCACTGAAATGCCGTCATTCCTGCTGTACTTCTAATAAATCAAGTTCATATATATATATATATATATATATACAGCGCTTTTTTCACTGGGTTAATTAATTGAATTTCTCAGGCGGGGCTGGTTCATTTAGAAAACCAAATGATATGAGATGAAAATGTGATGGTTACATGTGCAAACAGGCCTCACACTGCACATAATCCCACCCCCGAAATGGTGTCTCATTAAACAGTGGCCAGCGTGGCGGGATACCCATATTGATTTATCCATCAAAGAGTCATTTCAGTGGAACTCAGCCCTTGATGGTCGCTAACGCAGAGCTCAGATGTGGAGCAGACACATCTGATTGAAGAGGCGGTGTCTTCTGTTCTTTTGTCTGCGCTGACCCTCGGGGGGCTTTAATGCAGTCCATCTTAACTGTTGCGTCTTTGTGGAATGTGATACCGTTAAAGTTACAGTCCAAGGTTAAATACCAAGATGGAAGATAGAACCGCGCAGAGTGTTCTCAAAGGGCCGCGCCGGAGTTTTTACACATTAATAATTAACTAAACACCTTCCAATACATGATACAGGATGTTCTGAGGTGAATGAAACTGGTTTGTGATGGAAATTATATGTAACCTAGAATTTTTTTTTTTTTTACCATTTATTTTTTATTGGGTTCCATATCATTTATGTTCAGGCTGCTTATTTTTCATGTTACTTAAATAACGTCAATATTAACTGTACCCCAGCAAAGGCTATTAATGGTTTGTTTAGCAGCAAAATTATTGGTTGAATTAAAAGTAGGGTTCAAAAATGTGGATTATAATGAGCACACATGTTCAATATTAGTCAAATACAATGAGACTTTTACTCATAGGAGGCATTTTGTTGTATTTTTTTTTTTTTCTACTACTGTGCACATGTTTCCTGTATTTTCTCATTGTAACTGATGTTTAATAAACACGTTTGCCCATTCTAGTCCTGTGAAAACAGCTAAGTTAAAGGTCCATATCTGGACTAAAAGAAAAACCTGTGTTCATATCTTATTGTCAAACTGCGTCAAGCTTCCTTCAGAATTCCCCAGTTCTTCTTAAAAGTTTATTTTTAATGTGTTTTTTTTTCTCGGGCCAGATAATAGACACTTTTCCATTAACCCTCAAATATCGCAAATATAACTTCATTAAAAAAAAAAAAAAACTTTTCCAAAACTCTAAACCATTTTACGCTGACAAGAGGTGGTTTTTAAGGTTTTACAAATTTGGTATATTCCGCAAAACTGCAATGAAAAGACCTTTTTTCGTAAATAGACTCATGTGAATAAAAAAAAAAAACAGCAACAGTGTGGACGAACGTTTCAACAAGAGAAGAAGAAGAGTTTTAACAGAAACATGGACACACCAGGAATCTGAATAATTTAATAATTTAGTATGAGATACAGGAAAAATATATAATAATTATAATGAATATATCAGTAAATAAACACCATATTTACATTCGTCACTATGTTTATGGAATGACTTCGCGTCTTATCTCGCGATAATAAATAAATAAATAAACCATCGCATTTGTGATTTAATGAAGAAAATGACATTCTGCACTTCTCTTCTTTCAACATTTAGTAAATATCGGTAAAGTTTTACACATAAGCCTAATGGGAAAGTGACTAATCTTACACAACTTTTTTCCTATAATCATTGCTGTTCCGTGTTTTCTATAATGCACATTATGACTTTTACAAAATGAACAAACCTGTGCTTTTTTCCACAGTGCACATTATTATTATATTAAATATTTCCTTCCTTCCTGACTCTTATTAAGGCTGATGGTGTAAATATGGAGCATTAAAATGACTAACTTTCTCCTGTTTCTGCTGACGTGACAGAAGGTCATCTGAAAGTCAAAGCAGCCAATTCATTCTGAGCAACAAACGGAACCTGCATCAGCCTCATAATAGGATTCACTGCTGAGTCACATGATCACAGATGCTGCCTCCTGATCTGCATCCGTGACCTCAGATAACTGATGAAACACTGACCTGAATAACCTCACGTGGTCCCACATGACTTCGACACCTCTGCAACTCAATTAGAGCTTTACACAAACCACGATTCACACGATTCTTAACCTGCTGTGTACTGATAAAACACTTAATGCGGGTTCTAATTTAACACAGGGGTACTTTCCAAATATCTGTACTGACTTATATAACTAATATAAGATTCAGGAGATTTACCTTTGTATACTCAACCGCCACTTAAATACAGACATGTTGCTAGTACTTGGTGTACCTAATAAAGTGGCCAGTGATTGTTTTAGCTGTTGCAAAGTTTGACATGTTATTATTATTATTATTATTATTATCAGAATTACTGTTTCTTTTCCATCCATTCGAATCATTCGCCTCTGATGTCAACACAGTGTTTTCACTCACTGTGTATTTTCTTTTTCAGACCAATCTGTGAACCCTGTCGCTCAAATGACCTTTGCTCCTCATTCAGATGCTCTGTTTTAACTTAAGCACATCATCATGACTATGTCTACATTACCAAATGCATGCAATGAGTTGCTGCCATGTGATTTTGTATTAACATACAATTGAAGACGTGTACCTAATAAAGTGGCCAGTGAGTGTTTCCGCTGGCAAACCGGTAGAAATGGCCTCGAATAAGGTATGGTGTCATAGATAACAACATTAATAAATTTTTGTATACACTGAAGTCATGACAAGATGAAAAGTTCATGCTTATATAATATACAGGAAAAATTAAAAAGTTAAAAATAATGGTTATGCAATCCATTACCAACTCCTGTGTGCCATGTGATTAAAACAGACGGAAAAGAAAACATGTCTAAAAGTACTGTTTTTGTCAGTACAATGACATAGATATTGATGTAAGATTAATGAAGACTGATTATTATGAAGAAAACATATAAAATTGATAGATATCAGCTCTGAAATTAAGCTATTATGAGCTATTTTTATTGCTTTTCTTATATTTGTCCAAACAAATGGACCTTTAGTTGAACCAAGCATTAAAATAAACAAGAAACTGAAGAAAACAAGGGTGGAATAATAATATTTTTCCACAATAAAAAAGATAATCATCAATCAACGTTGTCCGTAAAGACAATATATGATATAAAAATTAAACCAAACGATACCAGGTATTTTGAAACGTTAAATAATGTTAAAACATTTCTGTCTGTGCTACAGTTTAGAAGTTTAATAACCAGCTTTAAAGCACATGTAACATGATAGACTACTGCTGGTGCTTTAATCCAACAGTTTAACAAACAATAAAATAAGACGGACAGGGACAAAGGAGGCTCAAATCTGTGGAACACAACTTTAAAGCCTGACTCCCTCATTTGATCACTCCTTGGTCTCCGAATCTCACTTGACCTAAAAATCATTAAAATCACAAACCACTCCACCGCCGCGAAGGACGTCCCCGAGCTCTTATTTCTGCTCTGATTAACGAAGATTGAGGAGCGAGGAGGAGAGTTCTCACGAGACCACCCTTCGTGGGAGTCTTTATCGGACCAACACGGTACTTTATAGGAAATCTTTGAGCAGACTGATGTGAGACCACATCTGTGCAGTTTTATATCAGAGGCTTAAATGGACTTTACATTCCCTCTGACATATACATTCATACATTATGAAGATGTCAACATGATGACACATGCGTTACTGTGGATGAAGAAGCAACCCTCAACCTTTTCCTAATTCTTTCTTTCTTTTTATCTTTGATCAGGTCTATAGAGAGAAGGATTTAGATGAAAGAAAAAGATTAAAAAAGGGAGTAAAACAAAAAGGTAAAGAAGGGGATTAAACCACAAAGACCCAAAACATCCACTGATATAAAGTTTACTATCTGTTCATCCACTAATCCCATCAATACATGTAAATAATTGGTGTAAAATACAGCTTGTCGTCTTTTCATGGTCATCAGATATGACCCATTTGGATGTTCAGAGGCTCTGTAGTTGCCATGGAAACAGTCATCATCTACAACATTGATTCACCAGTAAAACCTATGGAGTTGGATCAGTGACAATGGATGGAAACACTGGGTTTATGTTCAGATAATGATAGATTTGACTGAAAAAGTCTTTTTTTTTTTCTTCAGTTTTTTTGTTTCTGATACAATAACCTTCAACTTTAATCTGAAACTGGAAACTTTTAATGGACTTTATCACTTTATTGAATGTGAGTTTTGTTTTCTTTGTGTGTGTCATTATTATTATTATTATTATTATTATTATTATTATTAATATTATTATTATTATTATTATTGTTGTTATTAGTAGTAGTAGTAGTAGTAGTAGTATTAATAGTAGTACTAGTAGTACTATTAGTAGTAATAATATTAGTAGTAGTAGTACTAGTAGTAATATTAGTAGGAGTAGTAGTAGTAGTAATAATAGTAGTAGTAGTAGTAGTAGTAGTAATATTAGTAGTAGTAGTAGTAGTAGTAGTAGTAGTAATAATATTAGTAATGCAATTAGTAATTTGTAATATAATTATAATGTTTCTTTTATTTTATTGTTGTGTTACACAGTTTGTGTGTGGGTGTGTGTGTGTGTGTGTGGGGGGGGGGGGTCAGTGCAGTATGTGTTGATGTCTTGTGTATGTTTGTCTATTGGAAATCAATAAAAAGAAAGAAAAAGACTGAACTTTATTGAATATCTACATGATCAGTAAATTAAAATTAGGAAAATACCTGATTATCACTGGAAAATTATTCAAAATACAGAGGAGAATATTATAATAAGTGGAGATAAATCACTTAAATAAAGTTAACTGGAGAGGAATCTGGGTTAAGATGGAAATAATATATATTTTAAAAAAAAAAAGGAATAGACTCGACATTACTAAGCATTAAACAGTTTAGTCAAAAAAGTCTTCCATTATTACCTGGACCGTGCGGGTGTATCTGATTTACATTTCTCTCATTTACTGCACAGTGGTAACCTGTTTCACGGCACATATTTGGACATGTCACAGCGGGAAAAGTGCAGGTGTAGCTAATGACGTTAACGATGGTTGGGTTCCAGTGTCCTAATCAGATCCACAGCAGAGTGAGAGCATGAATAATAAAGCAGGACCTGGGAACCGGCTCACACTCGTTATGTGTGGTATTAGTCACACCTGTTTGGACGTTTGACATTTGTGCTCAGCTCCACAGGCGAAGCATCGGGTCCATCACAGTTACCTACGTAGCTCCGCCCACTTCCAACCTGAGCAGAGGTTAAATCATGGACAAGTGAGAACTCCTGAGTGGATGTGATTTATAGTAAGTGTCTAAACCAGGGGTGTCAAACATGCGGCCCGGGGGCCAAAACCGGGCCACCGAAAGGTCCAATGCAGGACCCAGATACAAACCAATGTGACCTCAAGTAAAATAATAACATGATAATATATAAATAATGACAAGTACTCATTTTGTTTTTGGTCTAATGCGAAAAAAATAACATTACACTATGAAAATATTTATATTTAACAGTAAAATGTGAATAACTTTTTAAAATTTTATTGGATTTTAACTAGGGCTGGGAATATTAACACATTAATCACAATTAATGTAAATTGTGATTGCGAATATATATATATATATATATTTTTTTTTAAATTGCGATCAGAGTCAGCTAGTCTTTTGTTCCTTCTACGCATCCGTAGGCAGCTCGAGCGGAAGCTTCCTTGTGTTCATTTATTTACAATTTC